>CAUYTI010043219.1:0-37398 GCA_963575145.1 Galago senegalensis | reverse complement strand
CCTATAGCTCAACCGGCTAAGGCGCCAGCCACGTACACCTAAGGTGGCGGGTTCGAATCCCCAACCCGGACCCGCCAAACAACAATGACGGCTGCAACCAAAAAATAGCCGGGTGTTGTGGCGGGCGCCTGTGGTCCCAGCTGCTTGGGAGGCGGAGGCAAGAGACTCGCTTGAGCCCAGGAGTTGGAGGTTGCTGTGAGCTATAATGCCACGGCACTCTACCCAGGGGGACAGCTTGAGACTCTGTCTCAAAAAAAAAAAAAAAAAAAAAAGAGAAGAATATGAAATATACACTTAAAGAAATAAGACAAAAAATCATGAGTCACATGGTTTAATATCATTACCTCATAGGCTTTAAGTTAATTTTAAGGCTTTAGTCAAAAACTACAGAATGAGATTTATTAATATACACCAAATTCAAGTTTTCAGTGTATTCATATTTCATATTGAAATTCAGCTTTTCAGTGTATTCATATTGAATAACTTAGGTTATTAGCTATGAAATTTAATATATTTTTATGTGGTAAAAACAGTTCACTGGTTACAGCTGCTTTTAAAAGAGCTTTAGATTCATTCAGATTTAAATTACCTGTTGACTTGGTAAATAACTATAATTTTGTCCTAACACCATATGGTGTTGATCCTCTTCTCAAGAGCTCCGTGAGGAAAGAGAGTATCCAGAAACCCCAGTACAAATAGTGACTTAAGGAAGCCATGGAAAATATCTGTAAGTGCTAGTGATGGTTAATAGGATATTAAATAGTTGTTAAAGTATTTGCTCCTGTCTTATTGGATTGTTGATTTATGAAATTATATTTTCAGTTGTTTGCTTTGTGTTGGTGTCTTTGTGTAATGTATTTATTTTGAGTAATCTGTTCTCTTAATACTGGTTTTGTTATTATTAGGTAACTCATTTTAAGCTTTGCGTGCCTCTTCTTGAGTAACCATGCATTATTTTACATCTGTGCGTATATTTTAGATTTCAGCTTATATGAGACAGATAACGTAACAGATTTTTGGAAATTAGAAAATACAGGACATAAAATCTGTTCCAAGATTTTACTCAGAAGTTATCTGTTTGGATTGTTGCCCTGCTAATCCACAAGGCTTATTTGAACATGTGGTTTATCTAAAAGTTATTTACTATTCAGGCTTTAATTTACTGAGCATTTCCAATGGAGTAAGACACATTTTAAGGGTGTTTCACGTGTTTTTCTTGAGAAAAGATTACAGCAACCCACAGGTTATAAGCTAGGCATTTTTTCATCCCAGTTTCTGTAAAGGGAAATGGAGACTCAAAGACTTTAACACATCCCCTGTTCCCTTAATAAATTGTCAAAGCCAGACTGATTTCAAAACTCGTGCTTTTGACTATTCTATGATGTTTTTCCAATAGTACATATATCATTCTTTTCTTTTCTTTAAAGTTTATCATTATTTTATTACTTTTTCAGTTCAATATACAAATATATATTGTATACTATACAGTTAGAGAATTATAGTTAACATGATAACACAAAATATGAAATACATAGAAATAATTCTTCAGAAATATGTAGTATTTCTACATGGAAAACTTCTAGTTATTATTGAAAATATAAAAAGACATGTCTGTGTATATTGCGAAATTATTCTTAATGATTTTTTTATGTATTCCTTCTGTTATAACTCAAATTGTCTTTCTATGGATATCTGTATACTACATAGCAAATTAGGTTTGCTCGGGGGGGTTCAGAAGGATTGTAGCAAACAGCTGGCCCACTAGGGGGCACACATACCTGATAGTGGGTGTCAGTATATGTGTAGGTACCTTTGGGCTTTCCCGTATATTCATACTAGGAATAAACCAGTACCACAATTTTGACAGTTTGTCTAGTTTGGGTTACCTTTTGGATACATTTTTCACAAACTTCATTGTGTCTTACACCTAAGATTAAAGAAGGAAGGTGGAAAAGTCCAAAGCAAAGAATCAGTCATCAGTCCCACTCCACTGCTGCTCATCCTCAAGCTGTGAGTGCACAGACCAGTCAGCTCCTGTCCTGGTGTGTGACCGGGGCAGGGCTGCAGTCTGTTTTTTCAGGGTAAGACGGTGGGGACGCTCTGGGTGTTGCTGGGCTGTCCACTCCCATCACTGGCTGGTTTCCCATGTGAGTGATGTATCCAGGTGGGAATGCCATTCACCTTCACTGCTGTTGGTGTGGACAGGATCACCAAGTAGGGGCCTTTTCACCATGGTTTTCAGCAGGCTCAGGCTCTAATCTTTAATCTACACCTGTTTACCTGGAGATTAGGGATGGACTGGGGGTGATAAACTAACAGGGTATCTATCGTTCACCCACTCTGAAATGTTTTTTTTGTTATTTTTCCCAGTGATGTTGGTTGGTTAGTAAGTTAGTAAATTTTGTTTCTTCTTACATAGTTCTTTTCAAGTTGTAATTGTGGGAGCATTGTTTTCTGAATTCACAGAAGAAGAGAGTCTTTCCTCTCTAACTTCATCTAGATTGCTTCCAGAGGCTTCAGTAAACATGAACATACGTCATGTTAACAGCCTACATTGGAATCAGCATAGATAGTATTTTATAATTTTGTTTTAAATACTTCAATGTTCTAATTTCTAATGAATTATGTTTCAAACATTGGAGGTGGATTTCTTTCTGGAAGATGAAAGACCTCAAGCGATATGAACCAATCTGTAAATAATACGTAAAATCACCATGCCCCCATCTCAGCCCCCCTCTGCAGCCACTTCTCTTCTAAAATGTACCCAGTTTCCTGGTGATTTCATGCCAGCTAAAAACCAATGCTTCTCAATCATTTTATCTCAATCCCAGACCCTAACTTTAATTTTTAGGTACTTATGACACAAATACATGTTAATTCTCTTGCAGTTTTCTTAGCAGGCTTGAAAAGATATGAAAATATTATTTCTAGTTCTTGTTATGGCAGATATGAAATTGTGGATTGGCAGAGGACAGGAGCCACAGACATATATTAATAAATTTTTGTATCTTTTAACATACCTAGTAAAGTGCTTTGCATATTTTAGATTTTTATTAAGTACTTACTGAATAAAAGTACTTATTAAGTTTCATTAAGCACTTCTGGAAAGTATAATAGAGCATTAGGTTAAAATGATGAAATTAGGAACCCAGAAGAGACCTATATGTACCTTTCCCGCTGATATGAATATATTATTGAAACTAAAAATAAATGTATGAAAACTGAGATTTAACCCGGTTAATACTTTAAGTAATGTGAGGGTAATGTTCCTTCCATCCCTCAGCATAAAAGAAAAAAACATTTCCCTTTATATAAGAATATTTCCCACGGTTTCTTATTATTTTTTCCTACTTTTGAAGTGAAACTGGGTTAGAGGTTGTCAAAGGACAAAATTGCAACAAATTCATTTTAAAGATCTTAATTGGCTTTTATTTGCGGTTCCAGAATCAGGCAACGCCTCTGTCTATAGAACAGAATGAGTACTCCAGTGAGCTGAGGAGGGGAGTTTGGTTTTACAGACAGAAAAGGGCTGAGGAAAGTAGAAACCAAAAACCAAAAACAGATTGATGTTTCAAATGTACTTTGCTGATAAAGGTTAAAGGAGAGAGAACTTCTGTATTATCCCAGCTAAAATTGACTTGTTTGGGATTTGGCCATTGCTTTGGGAAAAACACTTCCAAACTGTGCTTTCCTCTGTATTCCACCACAATCAACATGAAAGAGAACTTCTGTGAGCAAATGTGGGGTTTTCCCTCACACATCGAGTGTCCCCAAATTCAATCCCCACATTATCTGCCTGGAGATATTGTCAGATCCATGGGGTGAGGGCTCAGTCCTCAAGACCCCCCTCCACAGACATGAGTTGTAAGTCTGGGCCCCTGGAGCTTCTGACCAACAGACTTCAAGTTGGGGTTCCCACTCCCACTACCTCGTTGGGTTCTATTAATCTCCTGGAACAGCTCTCAGAAGTCAGGGAAACACATGTACTAATGTATAATGATGGTAATTACAAAGGATACAGATGATGAGAGGTGTAGGGCGAGGTACCGGGGGAGGCACACACGTTTCCATCCCCCTCTGGGCACCCACCACCTGGAAAGCTTGTGTTCAACTCTTGGGAAGCTCTCGGAACCCAGTCCTCTTGGGTTCTTAAGGTCATGGTTGCAGAGCCATGATTGACAACTGTGTAGAGTGTGATGGGGCAAAAAGCACATGATCTAAAAACCCAGCCAGACTTCTCTGCTCAGATTCTTACTGGTCTGTGTAGCATCCTTTCTGCAGGGTATGGGCAAGGACCTTCTCTGGATTGAGGTCTTTTCACTTGCTTGGGCAGGTGAGAGGAGAGGAGAGGGTCACCTGGAGAGATTCTATTGTATCCCCCCGAGGTCTGCTCCTGAGACCTAAAGCACCCCAAACATAACAATTACTGCAGGAGTTATGAAACTCCAAGGAAGATGGTTGAAAAAAATATACATTACATACATATGACATATATATTATATATAGATGTCTTAACACTGTTAGAGGGGCCTGGTGGCTGGAGGTAGTCACTGAAATAATTGAAAAAAACAAGTAATGTTTCAGTAAGGAAAAGAAAAAGAAAGTATTTATTAACAACCTGCACAGCAAGCCAGGCTCTAGCCTAGTGACTGAAGGCAGGATACAAAGTGCAGCCTCTAAGTTTTATACACAACTTTGAGGAGTATCAGCAGCTTCTTGGGCATCTCCCAGTGTCTGATTTAACTCTGTTTTCAAAACAAGCCACCTGAAAGGTATTGAAAACAATCCACCAGCAAGGTCTTAATGACAACCCACCTGTAGGGTCTTAATCAGCCTCATTCCCATAATAGCCCAGGTCAGCCTGACCCAGACCTGTCCAAAAGAGCCTAACCGCAAGCACCTGTCATCTGCCCTGCGTATCTCTAGCTCACTACCTAGCTTGCGACACCGCAGCTATTATCTCCCACTCTACTGATTTCTCGGAAGGTAAGATAAATAACTTAGTTTCAGCTTGATGATATAGAATTTTAGCATTCATTTTCTTTGATTTACTGGGCCTAGTTCAGGAGCTCAGTCCAACCCAATGGCCTCCGAATACATTTTATTTAGCAAGGTAGTAAGTCCTTGGTTGTAAGTAGTGCTCCAAAATCTTAGCACCTACACTATTGAACCAAGGGGCACATAAGTGCCAAATTCCAAGGGGGAAAGGATGTACCTCAAGTTGCTAAGTGGGGGCTCGAGCAAGGGGCGTTGTAGGTCAGTAGGCAGCTGATGAACTACTGGGCTTCTCACCCACCTTTACAAAACAGTCGTGAACCAAACCAGGGAAGGCATTAAAGAAACTGTGACTTTTTTCTTTTTAAATCCCAGTATTTCCTTTTACATTTAAATATGGTTTAAAACATAAACAAGGCGATGCTTAAGTGGGAGGCAGAGGACTACTAAGTTCTGTAAGGGTGACCTTTCTTACGTCCAGAACCTGCTTTTCTTGTTCCCTTTACGAGAATTCTATTTTTATGGTCAAAACAATGAAGAAGTGAAATGAAAAATGGTATAGCACCTTTTATCTTTGGTGTGCTAATGGAGAAATTGCTTAGTAATTTAAAACATTTTTGTATGAAAAGCTAGGAATAAGAAACAAGTTTCCTTTATTCTCGGAACCAGTGCACTTCTCTCTGATCTATTCTAGGACTTTTCCCTCGGTCCCTAGCCATTTCTCAGATGTTTTCTCATGGTTTTCTGCCATCTTCAGCGTTAGCCTTTCTAGGTGTTTAGGATTTTATAAAGCCATAGGATGTAATCAGGAGGACTTATTGCCTTGACTCTCCTTTTACTTAATCCTTGCTTCTTGCTTAAAATGAGAGGAAAGAGGGAAGATGTTTCAATATTTCACCGAGTTTTGCTCACCGGGTCTTGTTCTCTTTTAATGTGTGCCCCCTGCTCCTTTGTTCATCTTTCTCAGGCACTCAAAATACTTCTAGAACTTGAAGTCAAGTCTGCCCTTCCAGGTAGATTATATAAACCAATGAAGACAGGCTTGCACTTAATATATTATTATTTAATAAACAAATAACATTTTGGAAGATGATCCCTCCAAGTAAAGTGGGTGTCTTCTTTGTTTTTAACAGAAGTAATTTTGGCCAATACATTATAAGTAAAATTATAATCCATGAAGCTATTTATCTTCTATGGAATAAAACAATACTTGGTCTTTGGATATAAACATCAGCATCACTAATAAAACTGCCTTTGTGGAGAAATAATAATACTGATTAATTCTCCTGAGGTGTCTTGTGCCTGCAGACACATCACTTGTCACCCAGTTTTGGTGCTTCCTGGGGTGCAGGTGGCATAGAGCATCATGATGAGATATTGAAGCAGAGAGAAGAGTAGAATATGAAAGTCATCAGGTTTTTCTAAGATTTGGATTATTGAAATGTTTAATTTTCTTTAATTTCAGAGTAATATAAGGATACAAACAGGTGACATTCTTTGCATTTATTAGGAAACATTTGCGTTGTACAATAATATTAGTTTTTGAAAGTTAAGCGATTATAAGATGTTGGCCTTTTAAAGGAATGACAAAGAAAATTTGATTCAATTTATTCCAAGTTTTGGAAACCTAAATTCTTCTCAACTAAATAATTATTTGAAAGTCCTTAACACATACGACGTCTTAACAAGTCACTTGTAACTTGAATATTAGTAGCAAGCGATTCTCTCGTTTCTATCGGCTTATGTCATTTTAAATACTTTAATGATGACGTTGTACTCTTAACCAAAATTTATTTCTCCCTACCTGATAGACCTAATACACCAAATGTTTAATGGTTTTGATTTATAAAATCAGGTTTTTCTTTATTCTGTGATGTCTTTCTCTGTTCTTACTCTCCACTGAGGCCCTGTGCTCATTTCTCAAGTGAAAAGCAAAGGAACAACCTGTGGCCACCCGGTGTGTCTGCGGAAGCCTCTGTAAGGCCCTTTGTCCAGGTTTCCTTTCAGTCAGGAGCATAACTCTTAGCAAACAGGTCACTAACGCATGTAATTAACTATCTGCTGTATTCTTGGAGGAGTTTCTATATCAGACCTGAATTGCCTTAGTCTTTAACAAGCTGTACAAGGCCTTTGGAAAGCCTGTTTTTAACAAAAATGGCTTCATAAATAGGCTTTGATCTCCTTTGAGGATTCTGAATTACGGCACAAAATTCTAACACATGTATTAACAATACATACGTACGCAGATTTTAAGCAGGGTGAAATATAATTTTTTGTTTCTTTCAGAAACATCCCAATGTGGTTTTCCTTTAACTATTTCTTGTGTGATGAACGCTGATAAACAGATATTTTATCCACCAGATCTTTTGGAAATATCCTAAAATCCTGTTTAGCATTGCCCTCTATTCATTTTGATTAGGATCAGAAATAGAGATATGAAGGGGAATAATCCCTCTTTCCCTTTTTTCATGCATACAGGTTTTTTTTTTTTAATGTTTACTCTTTGACAGTCACTAAATTGTATCCTGGACTGCAAAGTTAATTAAGCTATAGATTCTTTGCCTCCCGAAATTTCTGTCTAGTGAAAAGGGGGAAAAAAAATAGACAAATACAATGATAGGGTAGGTTGATTGATAAGGGCCATAATAGACTTTTAAATATATCCAATAGTCAGACATCTGTTTTAGACCAAGAGAGGATAAGAGGTGAAGTGAATTTTAAAGGATGAGTCATGTTTTACTAGAAGGGGAAGGGCCATCCTGAGCAGAAAGATGGATGGATATATGGAGATGCTGACCCACCTGAGGAACTATGGGAAATCCATGACTGATCTCTGTGTGGGCTCCTATCAGGGGTCTGAGACCAAAGATGCGGCTGGCATCACTGAAAGCACTGCAGGAAGAAGAAGGGAAAAATATGTGTGTGTGTGCATACACATGTGTACACATATATGTATGTAATTTTAATTAACTCAACAAATATTAGTGCATAAAATTATAGAATTTTGAGGACTTGTAGTATGCCAAAATCTAAACAAGTCAGTATCTATCAGCCTGTTCATATTTGAACACAGCAGATAAATTTTCCCAGTACAGATAGAAATATCTTCTATTTATGAAAATAACTACCAGGAAGTTTTATACACATGATTATCCTAACTTATGTGCAATGTCCTTCATGCAGAAGTTTTATTTACGACTGAAATTTTTAGGATTATGCCTATTAAAGGCCACCAGATACATTAGGTAAAGAGAAGTAAAATATCTGGATGTTTACACAAAAAGTAATAAATCCATTTCACTTGAATATATTACTTATATATAATAAATAAAAAAAGAATATATCACAAGTGATAAACAAAATGACCTTGTCATTATTTGGTAATTATATCAGGCATTAAAATGTAATTGAATATATACATACAGGATTTAATAAAACTTCCAAATGTTTTCCTGGATTTTTTTTCTCTGGGTTCACACATTTTGGCAATAACTCAATTTATTCCCTCTCCATTGATACAGAAGTAGGGAAAATGTAAAGATATAAAACATATATATATGAGGTTTAAGATCCCCAGAAGAAGTGTGCTCTAGAGCTCGTAGGAGATGGGATCTGTACTCTAATGTTTGGAAAGCTAAAGCCATTCATCATTACCTTAGCACTCAGTTCAATTGAAAATGAATTGCCTGTCTAATGTCATTGTACTACTGAGGAAGTTGAATGTCATTTGTCAGATGAAAGAGCAGTGCCTAGCTATCTCACAGAGGCTTTGGGTTTTATTCAAACTTAGAAAAATGAATATGATAGTCATTATCTTAAAATTACAATTTTTACCCAACAGAGCTTTCTGGATTTGTTCCATAGGAGGACAATTAAAGAAAGATACAATGTAACAGATTCATTATTCTACTTATCCCTGTGCCTACACGTTTTTTCCTCAGGCGAATTAAATCAGTCTAAGAAGAATTCAGCAGTAGTGTGACCATTCACAGTTCTGAACAAGATATATGCAAATCTACTTTTTCATCAAAGACATCCTAACGTGATGGCATTTATACTTTGGATTGTCCATTTCATCCATGATCCAAACAACAAGTTTAAACAGTTAGCTGCTCTACTTTGAAAGTGACCTGTGATGCTCTTCTCCCTAGACATCCATTGAATTCCATGTGACCTAAACCAGGTGATTGCCCTAACCTAGGGAACTCAAAAGGATACGTTTTTGTGAATGCCTGTGTGGCTGACACCAAGATCTGAGAATATGTAGTTTTCATCTGTTGTTAGATCATGCATATCTAGGTTGCCTTGTAGTATGTGGCTAATTAAAGTAACAGGGTAGCAGGTAGTTCTGCCTGGTCCTGGGATGGCTCCAGGCTTGCCTCAGGGACTGCCCTGGCTTAGTGTTCCGATCTTTTATAATTCCTCCCCTTATTGACTCTCTTTACATGAACTGAATACAGGAGAAATGATTTCTTGTCACTTCCAACATTAGTTTCTTCTTTCCTTTCTTTCTTTCTTTATTTTTTTCCACTCTGTTGCCCTTGGTAGAGTGCCATGACATCGTAGCTCACACAACCTCAAATTCTTGAGCCAAATTCAAGCCATCCGCTTGCCTCAGCCTCCCAAGTAGCTGGCTCCCACCACAACAACCAGCTAGTTTTTTTCTGTTTTTAGTAGAGACAGGGTCTCGCTCTTGCTCAGGCTGGTCTTGGATTCCTGAGCTCAGGCAATCCACTCCCCATGTGCTCAAGATTAGGTTTTTAAAAAACTGTTGTCTTCTGACCTGGGTCCTCTACCTCACTCTCCTTTGGCTCACTCACTTTGGGAGAAGCCATGTAATGAGGTAGCCCTTTGGAGAGGTCCAAAATTATAGCTCAAAGGCAAGTTTCCTGAGGCCTGGCAGCAACCTTGTGAGTAAACTTGAAAGCAGACCCAACACTTGCGTGGAGCTGTGGGATGACCACACCCCTGGCCACAAGCTAGAATGCACTTCACGAGAGACCTTGAGCCAGAGGCCCCCAGTTAAGCTGTGCCTAAATTTTTCACAGAAATTGTGAAATAATTAAAAGTACTGTTAAGCCCATGAGTTTTGCAATAGTTTGCTAAACAGCAATACATACCTAATACTACAGAATAAGGACTTAATGTCTCCAATAACAGAGAATCCAGTTTCTAAGTTTCCAGTAACATTGAACTCTCCTGAAAGTCCTGACCTGCAGCCTGTTGAAGACTGTAAAAATCTCCTTACAGCTCCTTCAGCTCCTTTGAGGAATTCTGCACTTTGAGGAACATTCTCCAGATCTGCTGCCCAGATGCCCAACCACTCCCGTGTTTCAGACTTTGTTACAGCAGCAGCCCATACTCAGCATAAAAGTCTGTATTATCAAAGTAAAGTGAAAAAAAGAGAAAATGTACCTTGACATTTGCCTAAAGCAGTGGTTCTCAGCCTTCCTAATGCCACGGCCCTTTAATACAGTTCCCATGGGTTACGACCCACAGGTTGAGAACTGCTGGCCTGAAGCAATGTCCAAGCAAAGTGGGGATGGACCGCCTGGTTTCTTCTCGCAGGAATATGGTATAACACAAGAGTAGGGAGGTAAATTAAAGGAAGTTTGTTAAACAAAAAAGGAGCCAGTACTTACAGTGGCCTTGAAAAGCCTCAGTTTCTCTAGAAATCACATTATGTTAAATTTAAGAAATGACTTCAAGCAAAACCAAAATCTTTCCCAGGAGACTCTAGTTTAACGATATAAGAGAATATGACTTCAAAATCTTTTTTTAAGACCTCAAAATGATTAAATCTTGTGATTCAGAAATCTCTAAAAGAGATTAAGAAGACTATTATCTGTGTCCTTGGCAACATGATTACGGCTTCTGGAAAGTAAGTGCACTATTTTTCACAGTAAAAGCAAGAGCCCAGGGTAGAAAGGGGCTTATCTCAAAAGATTTGTGAATGTGCTTTTGTCAAATGATGTCAGTCGCAGAAAGATTCACAGGAGATCCATGACATTCTTAAAAGAATCGTAAGTGCAGAAACTTTGCCAACTTGAAAAGGCAGTAATAGAAATAGTTGAGAAGCCTTTGGACTCTCAGAATTCTGATTTGGAGTCCACTGAGAAAGCCACTTAGCTGAATGATAACTCAAAGGGTAGAACTAGACCCCAGAAGTTGAAGCCAAAGAGCCAAGGGGAATGAAGCAAAACCTCTTGTCTGTCTTAAGTAGCTACCAATAATTGCATGATTAGCCTTGAGAACTCCCATGGACCAGTGGCTCCTGTGCACCTGTCATTTGCCCCTTTCAGTTACCCTATGCCTGTTCCGCTACTGTGCATTGGGTGTTCGGGAGACCAGTATCTGTTTTCAGGCAAAGAGGAACTGTATCTAAGTAGATATATTCATGTAACTGTATCTAAGTAGATATATTCATGTAACTGTAGCCAAAGCTAGACCCAGTTCAGATAACAAGATTATATATTTGGAGCAGATTCTATAATGGTGTTAAACTTCGGGGGACATGGAAGTAAGTGAACATGTATTACCTGTGAGAGGCATGTTAGTCGTCAGAGGCCAGAGGCAGAGTGCACGTTCCCTGTTTCCCTCTAACTCCTGACAGTCAGACGCTCCTGTGTTCCCCTTCAGTGAGTGAGGGCTACATTCACGGACTTGCTTCAAATGAATAGAATATGCCATAACAAATAGTTATGAAATTTAATGCATTATTTGTTATTTAACCTTTTATATAGCTATGATTCTAAAGTGCTTATGCTAAATTAGGCACTAAAAATCAAAGTAGAACAAAACTGATATTTTTGTAAAAAGTGAGGTACTATGATTCCGATATGGGCAGTGGAATTTTGCTTTCTCTTTGAGCCTCAGGAGGTATGTGGTTTTCTTCTTACCCACAGCTTTGCCTGGTGTACTCTTCGGTTTCTTACACTATTTCCACCCTGGCGTAACTTAATTTGATGTTATGGAGCGATGCTTAGGTGACATTGACACTGGCAGTTGCCAGGAGCTAAAACATATAATTAGTATCAGTGTTGCCTAGTTGGACCTCAAAGTTGTTATTTTTTTTTTCTTTTTTAATCGTGCCTCTAAGTTATAATTCAGAGTATATCTTTACACCTTGGGTTTAAAAGACTCATGGCTTTTGTTTTAATATTGTACTTCTTCAACTGAGCTATCACAGTGGACCTCCAAGTTTTGATCTGTGTTTAAATCTCATGTGTTGTCAGACTAAGAAAAGAAATTAAACTAAGACAAGAAATTATACAGGCATATTCATTTAGTTCCATCAAGGCTTTTCGCTCTGAGAAAATTTGGTCTAAAACAGAAAAGTTGCTAACATTTTTGTGAAAAAAATGATTTTTCAGAAAGTATATGAGATACAAATAACATTAAATTAAAAACACATTTCCTTATTTCTTAGGGAGTTTCGTAGTGCACTGTTATTCAAAGATACTATTTTGTGGAGACAGGAAATATTATGATCAGAGTTTTATTTTTGAATCAACATGTTAATAAAGTTTCTAGTCATGTCATAAATATCAGAGGGAAGACATATGATATACGTCAGGCTATTTATGATTTATTGTAAAAATTAAGACCAGTTTTTGATAGGTGATAGGTAAAAGATATACGAAATATATGCTTATTATTTATTGATGACTGCTCTGTATATGCTAATGGAAAAATTTCTCACAGAAGATGTCAGATACGATTTACATTCACTACTGGAACAAAATATAGATATTTCAGTGTCATTGGAAAAACTGACAAGGAATTATAACTTTCTTACGGTCTATCAATCAATCACCAGACTGCTTCCATACTTAAAAATGTTTCCCTGTATTGGCTTATGTTATTATAGTATTCAAACATTGGAGTTGTGGTGTAGCAGATAAAAAGAAGCTTCAAATCATTCTCTAATCTCAAGAACATCCTGGCAGAGTTACTGGGACTTGTCATGTGAAATTGATTTCCTCCTAGAAAAAATAGGTATTTCCTCTTCTGTTAAAAAATGATTTTATCTATTAAGTGTCTTTTCTTGTGAAGATCTTTTCTTTTTATGATCCAGAGGAAAACATTCTTTTTCCTTGCGGAAGAATGAATTTTACTCACTAATCAATAATCGGTGTAGCAAACAAAATGAACTATAAACCAAAAACAGTAGTAAACAGGCATATAAAATGGAAAGGCTTTTTTTGCAATTAAAGTAATAATTCATGTTTAGGCACCACTTAACATTATATTCCATAAACCCGTTTTGAGGGGGTGTATATAGTATTTAAAAAATGTCATAATTGATCTCACAGTTTATAACCAATTTTCCACTCAAACTAGTTTATAAACTGATTATCATAAATACATGAGATCAAAATATTTTTGTAATAATAATTTTTAATGATAACAGAATTAGTGAAGGTTTTCAATTGATCTCCATCAAACAAAAGGGTGCTATGATTAACAGTGCTGTTTAATTTTTTTGTATGGTTTTAGATTTCTTTCATATTCTTTTTTTAGTATTTTGCTTAGATTTTTTAACTTTAAAATATTAAGGGAGTACAAATGTTTTTGTTACCTGGATAGCTTTTTTTTTTTTTTTTTTTGGAGACAGAGTCTTACTCTGTCACCCTGGGTAGAGTGCTGTGGTTTCATAGCTCACAGCAACCTCAAACTCCTGGGCTTAAGCAATTCTCTTGCCTCAGCCTCCTAAGTACCTAGGACTACAGGCACCCACCACAACACCCAGCTATTTTTGTTGTAGTTCTCATTGTTGTTTGGCAGGCTGGGCTGGATTTGAACCCTCCAGCTTTGGTGTATGTGGCTGGCACCCTAGCCCCTGAGCTATAGACGCCGAGCCCTGGATAGCTTTTATAATGCTGTAGTCAGGGCTGTAAGTGTGCTCATCCCTCACACAATTTTTACACCTCTCCTCCTCCCTTTTCTCCCTTCTTGATTTCCACCTGGTTTTACTTTTTTCTATGCCCAGTATGGCAAGCATTTTTCATATTTCTGATTGTCCTTAACTTAATTTTCTTAATAAGTACTGCTAGCTTTTATGATTCTTGTTGCCTTTAGTAAAAATAATAGGTAATAACCTTGTATGGTAAATCAGCGTATTTACTACATAACTCTGAAGGCTACTGGGGACCTCTAGGCAAGCAACTTTCTTTGGGACACTAAAAATCCTTGTGGTTTGAACCCAAGGTGCTTTGTTGTGGCTGTCTGTCATTGTTAATGATGATGGTTAGGTTTGTTTGTTGTTTAATAAGCAATAGAAAGATGAATTTATAGGAGTTCCAGACTTGCCTGAGTGAGAGTGAGACACCGACTCCTAAAAAAATGGAAAAACCCAGCTGGGCTTTGTGGCCAGTGTCTATAATCCCAGCAGTTTCTGGAGGCTGAGACAGCAGGATGCCCACAGCTGGAGTCTGAGGTTGTAGTGAGCTATGATGCCATTGCACTCTGCTCAGGAGCGTAGGGTGGGACTCTGTCTCAACAACGACAATGACAAAAAAAGCAAAGAAATAAAAGTAAAAAATAAGTAAGGAAATTTAAAAAAAAGATGAATTTAGATTTCTCCCACCTTATTCTCAATATTTTATGAGGAGACTTTTTCCAAATTGTTACCATATTGAATGGAAAAGCAATGATTGGTATCATGCATTTATTTCTTAATAGCATGTTGAACCATAATGCATTGTGATTAGAATATTACCAGTAAAAACAAAATAAAATGTGGGGGAGGCCAGAAATTGCAATCCCCACCCAAAATTAAAATAGTATTATTTCTGTAATAACATGGGAGAAATTAGAATATGTTGTGTTCATATCTTACATATTTAGAGGAATGACTTTAGCAAAAGAACAACATAGAAAAGTAAAGATTACAAGGAGTGTCCAGAAACTTCAACATGCTGTCAGTATATTTTAAAATGTAATGACATTCACTTCTTAATCAGTACTTAAGAAATAGCAAAATAAAATTGGCTAAGTTATGGATGCTATGAGTGCCTTGGGAGTGAAGAAACCTAGGGCACATCATTTTTATCTTTTTTTGCAGTTAGCTCATGGGATTGAACTTTTAGTACTTAGGTAAGGACAACATCTTAATTATGAAATGACTACAGGTTAATTTTTGACCTCAGGTTAAACAAATATTCAAAGGATTAAAAAGAAATATTTTTATTAATCAGAATTTACCAAAAAAGTTTAGTCGATTCCTATTTAACAGATTTATAATTTCTTCATTTCTCTCTAATCTGAAAATAGGTTTTATGTTAGAACTGGCTTCCTATAGATTGTGACTTGCTTTCTCTAGTTGCTGTGGGTTATTGAGATGTGTGTTTTTCCTTGAGGATGGTGATGGAAGTACTAATTCAAGGATTGTTTTTACTAGATGACTTAGTTACTAACATTTTCAGGATAATATGGGTAATAGAAATTTTTCATTAAAATTTGTTGGGTAAATCTAACATGTTAAAAACTTTTGCCATGATTATGAGTCTGGCATTCTTTATGCCACAATGGTATTTTGAAGTCCTACACTTTGCAATCTCCTTCATAAAAATAGTTGATCTGATAAATTCCTTTTTGCTGGGTTCTGCCACGTCCATCTTTTTAATGCCTCCTTGTTCATTATTAAGTGCCTTTAGCCATGCTGCTTAATGAAAGGTGCCTCATATCAAGTCTGATTACTGCTGTAATGTTTTCCAGACGTGCTTGGTGATGAGCCTGGCATATGAAACAATTTCCTACAGTAATAAAGCTAATTAAAGTAGGCAGTCATCCACATACCAATTTCTAATGAATCATAATAAGCTCATTAATCTCACCCACTCTTACTCCAAAAAAAGTTCATGGAGAGGACCGGTACATAAGGGTAAAATCCTCAGCCTTAAAAATGAACAGCTATCATAGCATGAGAGAAGACTTGGTGAATTTAAGTTAAAAAATTACAAATTGCCAACCAGTGCTTTAAATTAAATGAATAGCTTCTAAAGTTGTCCCAGATTATTTGTTGACAAGAACTCTATTTGAGTTCTCCTATAATTGGTTTAACAAGAGAAAAACTGATACATTGTAAGTAGTACCTCTTCAGCACCTTGAAGACTCAAATTGAATTAACCTACTTACGTTTCCTCATATATAGATCATATGAGAATGGAGAATTAACTACTTGCTATCACCTGATAAAAATATAGCCTGTTTTCTCTCCACAGAGAATTAGAGGATCTTCTTGAAATGTCAAAACATAATAATTATTCTTTGGTTAACTCTCCCTAGCTTTGTGAGGTTCCTGATCAAGCAACGTAAGAGTTATTATTCCAGTCAATTACATATAGCTTGACAATAAGGACTTATTATTCTAGAGATAATCTTATACCAAAAGATATATGGCTGTTAAATGTAATTGTTAACTCTAAAATACAGAGAGACAGTTATGGAACTACAAATATTGCTAGTAAACAAAGAAAATTTGGGGAATGTATGTTTTATCTTCATTATAATATGATGCTTTAAAAGTGCAGCAGGTCCCATTCTGAAGCTCATTATTATAATGCTGTGACACATCTGGACTCCTTCCTTTATAAATATGTAGATTTCAAAATACAGAATAGTGATCATGGGTTAACTGAAAATAGGTTGGCACATTTTAATGTGTGGAATGAACATATTCAAAATTGTTATCTACATTCATGATTTTTAGCCAACGTCTCATCCTCTTTGGAGGGGAAGAGATTGGCTGTTTGGTGCAGAGTATTTTCCTTTGTAAAACAGATGTTTAAAAGTCTGACAGCTTTGGCAGGTCGACACTTACTCAACTTCTCACTGAACAAAATGTCCCCCATCAAGGATCAGCTAGAAGCACGGCAGCCTGTTACCACTGTATGTAAAGAGAGTTGGTTCTGTTCTGTGAACAATTACTCGGGTACCTGACTTGGGTACAGGTTTCTCCATTATCTAGCTACACAGACTCAAGATAGTAATTTACATAGCACCTAATTCAGTATCTGTATGTTTAAGATGAGGGGGCTCAGCTGGAGCAGCCAATCCCAAAATATGGAAAGTGCAAGATAGTAAATTTGCTGTTTTAGAAAATGGTTGAATACAACAATTTTTAAAAGTCTATTAAGTAAAACTATTTCCCTTTGAAGTTCAGTTCAATTCTCCTGAAATCAAGGAGGTAACTTTGGTGCTATCAATCCTTAATCCTCTTCCAACACTGGCAAATCTTTTTTTTTTTTTTTTTTGACAAAACTAGTAGATCACCTCACTGTTATTGAGGGACAAGAGACATGTTTACAGAACAGAAAATTTTGAATGTTAGTCTACTGATTAAAAAAAGATTTCTTGAAATTTATGTAAACAATAATAGAAAAACATGCAAAAGCCTTAGGAAAGATTGAGTTTCAGTTGCCCATGTTTTGAACAGAAATTCACAAAAATACTTTGCTCCAGTGAGTAGATCTAATTAATGGTACCTGTGAAATGCTAGCTATCTATTGAATAAAGCTTGATAACAGACTTTAATTTAATGTTAATAGGAAACATGGCTCATCCTCATAAGACTCCGTGTTTATTTAATGATTATTACCTAATATTTATTAGGTCCTTGGAAGTCACACTCTTTCTAAATTCTTTACATGTCCTAACACACGTTAGTGTCTACCACATTGGTTAATATTGGCAACACCCCTATTAAATATGCCCCCCCTAAGTTCCCCACTTCACACATAAGGAAACTGAAGTACTGGGAGACCTGAGAGATTCGAGACAGGTCAGACAGCTTATGTCTGATGAATCTTTTTTGAATTCTGTAAGTACCCATTATTCTGTTTCTATTTCTTGATGGTTCCCTATCCCACCAGTAATTCTTAATTAACATAGTTTTCTGAGTTCTTAATTATAAACTTGTTTCTTTCAACTATATATTCCCAGTGTCTACCACAAGGTAGGCACTCAGAAAGTATTTGTTGAATAAATCTATGAATTAATCACTCAGCACTATAAAACAGATGACTTCAAAGTGCCTCTGAACATCACTGGTGGGACTTTAACATCTCACATCCAGCACTGCAACCCACCTCCCTGACTTAGTTCCCTTCTGTTTATTTGTTACCAATTCTGTTATTAGTCAGAGATAATCAGGGACCAGAAAACTGTGCTCTGATGTGAGAATGTATCGGTTCAAAACTCCACTGCTTGTCTATGTTCATGTACTTTGCAGCTTTGAAGGATGTATTTACATTTCTCAGAGTTTCAGTTTTCTAATCTGTACAATATAGATAGTAGTATCTGCTGCAGCTACTCAACATAATTGTATTAACTAAATTAAATGTATTTAAAATAACTAAAGATGCTTGACATAGTGTACATGTCATCATAGTTAAATGGCTAGTAATTAAAGTGAAATAGACCAAATACTATTGCTGGGTAGTTCTGAGAGATGAAGTGCAATATTTATACATCTAAATCATTAGTTTCTCAACATTTAATCATAAAATACAAGTTCTTAATTAAGGACTGTTGTAAGGGTTAAATGAGATAATTTGTCCAGAGTGCCTGACATACCGTTTAAACCCAATAAATGTTAGCTGATTCTGTTTGTAATAATTCTCTTTTTAAAAAATGTTATCTTATTAATTTGAGTTAATATCTGGAAGGATTTAAAAAGGCAATTCAACATCTCATGATGGAAAGCAATTATTCAACAAATTTTGTGCACCTCCTTCAAAAACATAACCACTACTTTTGCCTGGAACCATATAACTCACGTTATATTATCTTGAACACTATGCTGCCTAAAGTTACTACTGCAAGAAATAGAACGTCCAGGCTAACAAGAGCTAATTTGTTGAATCTGTATTTTACAAATCAGTAGCAGTTGGAAAACTGTGGGAGGGATAAGATTTGTATTGCACTCATGTATTCATAAGACCCTGAATAGAAAGAAATACCATTCAAGAATCTGAAAAATGTATTGGAGAAGATGACTTTGGAAGTAGGATGAGCGTGAGTGCATGATAGATGTATCTCTTGTTGGATGACTGCAACTGAGCCCTGCTGTCAAAGTTTCTAAGAGGCAAAGTGTATTGTAAAGAAGTACTCCATTAATGGCAATATGCTACTGGGAGTGTACTCTCTAAAAACACTAAACCAAACAGATAACAAACATTAAGAAAGAAAATATATCATTTCACTAAATCAGGTCTCCAGAGATCACATATTTTCCCTGTATTCTGCTCTGTGATTGAGGAGGGAACTGTTTCTGGCAGTGAAGCCATGAACTACACATGGGAGACCATGTTTCAGCGAGAGGAAGCTCCATATCCCTCCAGAGTGCTGATCTCTTAGAACTTAGGGCTAAACTGGCTGACTTTTAAAAACTATTAAGCCAGGGCCAGGCACGGTGGCTCATAGCTGTAATCCTAGCACTCTGGGAATCAAAGAAGGGTAGATAGCTTTAGCTAACGAGTTCAAGACCAGCCTAAGCAAAAAAGAGAGAGAGAGAGAGAGAGAAACTCCTGTTTCTACTAAAAATGAAAAGCAGGCAAAAGTATCACTTTAGCTCAAGTGTTGGAGGTTGTTGTTTGCTATGATGCCATAGTATTCTACACAGAGCAACAGATTGAGACTTTGTCTCAAAAAAATAAAATAAAATAAAAACTATTTTACCAGATTGAATAATTTGTTTTGTTGTTACATTTTTCAAAATCAGGTATATTAAAAGCTTGGTAAAAATTATTTCAGAGACTAGTTGAGAATTTTCCAAGGCTACTTAGAATAAAGCCTATAATTCAGGGCCACTGCTATCAACCTAGGTAGATATATTATCATCTCTTTCCTTTCACATTAATCTACTAGTCAGTATTCTCACTTCTCTCTTTCATCATTATTTGTTCTCCTTCTTTCCTTCAAATCTGTTCTCCCTTTAGATTTATACAATTATGCAATATTCTTGATAAAAACTCTGTATTGCTTCATCATCCCCCACATCCCTAAGATAGTGTTAGAAGCACATTTATTTTACAGAATTCCAAGTGCCATTATATCCTATAATATAGGATATTATATTCTATAGTCTATATTAAATCTTTTATTTCTTTGAACTGTCCATGTTCTCCTTTACGCATATGATTGCCTTTATTCAGGTATATATTCTTCTTCATTTTCCGCTAAAAAATCATGTTAGTCTTTGGATCTTAGATTAAGATTAAGCATTGCTTAAAAAAAAGACTATTGGGTTTCCCTAGGACATAACACTTCTCTTACATGACATTATTCATAATTTAAAAAACATCTGTCCCTCATGCTAAAAGTACAAACTTTCTTTTACCTCTATGTACTATTCTCAGCGCTTTGCTCAATGGATATCTTTTAACGTTCACTTATTTCTAAAGGAGTTATTATTAACATGTTTGTATTAGAATAATGAGAGCGTAGGGTTGTACCAGACTTTCCCTAAGGGTTTTGTGTATGTCCTTACAATGGCGGATTCTGTATTGGCAACTCACCGATCCCCTGTCCACGCATTCTTCCTTGGCCCTGAGCACCCCAGTGGAAAATAATCTGATACGGAGGGAGTGCTTGGCCATGTGACTGAATCCTAAACAAGGAGCCAAAGGAAAGAATCTGCATTGGATGAAAAAGATACTTGTGAGAAGAAACTGTCCTTCCCAGTATTAAATGCAGTTGATCGAACGTGCTTTGGTGATACATGTTTGCTCTCCTACAACTGTCAAGTGTCCAGGTTGAGAACCAATGCTAATCCCCTGAGGATGAGTGGGAATGAAATAGATGATATATAGGCCTTTGTTGATGAATTAACTTAGTCTGGAACCATCTACCTCTGGTCATCTTGTTAAATGTGGTAACAAACATCTTTTCTATTTAAGCCCCTTATGAATGAGAACCTTTTACTTTACTGTCAAGAGAGCCCTCACTGATACAGGTGCCCTCAGGACTTGACCTTGGCTGAATTTCTCTTTTGTAGTTGAGCAATATCATGTGTTAGAATAGGGAAGCTGAGCTTGTCTACTTCTCAGTCTGGACACGTTCATTTCTAATTTTTATGTGTTCCTTTTCAAAAAGGAAATGGGCTGGAATTCCAAAAAATAAGTCTGCATATCAGTCCTTCTTTTATGCTTCCCATCTAAATTACTTCTAAGAACATTTAAGGTTCATTAATGATCCACAAAATGATTCAAGCTGAGATGATAGAAGAACTCCAAGTACAGTCTTTATTTTTATCATATTCACAGGATGTGTGCCCTAGGGCATTCTCAAGACTTTCCCTGACTCATGTCAGTGGAGATCAGGGGTTTAGGAGGACAAGATGATCCACCAAGACTTATTCAGAAGTTGAATATGGGTGGCACTAGGGAGAGAAACGACTTTCCCATTCAGTGATCTACATCTGAAAGAAAGGGGGAGTAAAGGACAGTAAGCTTTTCCATATCTTGGATATGCATTTTCAGATGA
Source organism: Galago senegalensis (assembly GCA_963575145.1). Lineage (NCBI taxonomy): Eukaryota > Metazoa > Chordata > Mammalia > Primates > Galagidae > Galago > Galago senegalensis. The sequence continues at coordinate 15,915 of CAUYTI010043219.1, read as the reverse complement.
TTCTCTTAAAATAATAACTAACTCAAGAGGCTCTGTAAGCAAGACAGATGGTCAGGGAGGCTCCTTGCTCTAGGAATACTCCCTTTTTAAATTAACATTCTTTTTAAAGGTAACCTAATTCACTGATGTATTAATATTTCTACATATGTGTAATCTTCAAAAGGCCCTAAGCCTTCAGAATCTAGACTAGAAAGAGTATTTCCCATAACACTTTGAATCTTTACAGAAACAGACATTGTGCCAAGTTCAAGGAGTATTTATTCATCAACCATAAATGTGTAAACCTTTTTTTGTAGTGTAAATATAATTGTGGAATCTTGGTTACCAGGGATTCCCAGGTACCTTCCATAAATTCTACTAAGAGTTATTACTACCTGATCCTTGGGGTTTCTGTAAAATAAAGTTTAATGAAATGATGGAAATAAAGCCCATGAAACAGGGCAGTCTTCTTAGTTGACCAGAAGTTAATCTTGGAATTTTTTTGATAAAATATGAAATACATATATGAGTTAACTAGTTTTCTTTCTTATGAAAGTAAAAACAATGAAGTGGTTTTTATACCTTTTTTCCTGTGTTCTTTTAAAAACATCTTCCTATGTATTAGGAAATCTCGACTCTAGATACTGGGGAAAGTAAACATTTCTGTGTTTTTGTCAGTTTTCTATACCTGTTATCGCTAAGCATAAAATCATGTTTTTGTTATAAAAATATTATCTTTTATGCTAGCTCTTTTGATAACTTTTATATTTGTCTTAAGGAAGTCACTTATGTTTTCTATTTTTTATTTCAATTTACTCATGAAAGACAGTATTTAGATTCTATCAGTGAATGTTAAGACAAAAGCAGGGATAGCAGTTAATATTAACCGAAATAAAGGCCTGAATTTAGGCCGTGACAATGGGAAATGGTGAAAAGGAATAACTTAGAGTTTGGGGTCAGCAAGGGGGTGGTTTGCTACTTGGATGTACAATGTTAGAGAAGGCAAGAAGTCGAAGACGGGGTTTCTGATTTCCAGGTTCCAGAAAATGGATGGGATTAATGATAATCCTTATGGAACTGTTAATTTCTATGTAGTTGTTAATACAATAAATGGCTGAGCTGAAATGCTGAAGGGGAGATGACAGAAACCTGAGAATTACTAAATTTTAAAGAATAGGTGAATTTGTGGGTAAGCTAGTCAAAGAATTTGGGAAGGATCCAAATGGTGTAACGGGAGAAAGTGAATATACAGAAGCCCAGGAAAAAGTGATGTTGTAAAGAAATTATTTTGTGTTGCCAAATAAAAAGCATAGATCAGCCTGAGGACTTTAGATCAGCCTGAGGACTGAAAAGGGATTTATATTTAACAATGATGAGAAGAATTAAGCAACTAGAGTGGAAACCAGCTTTCCCGAGATGGGAAGCCTGAACAGCCTGAACTTGTATTTGTTATTTCTGGGGGCTAAATTTCAAATGAGAATGTGGGTTCTCTAAATGCACTTCCTCTTCCAGGAATTGCATTAACAAAAAAGGGAAAGAATCAGGAGTAAAACTCTGAATCACAAAATTTGTGCTGTTCCTTGTTGTTATGTTTAGGAAAGATAGAAACTTAAGCTACTTTAAGGACTGAGCTAATTATTGGTGAGGAAAGAAGCTAAAAGTTACTTTAAGGGATTTTCCCCTAAAAAAGATAACATAATTAAACTTGCAAACTCATCCAAAAAATTGTGCTACACACCTTATAGCTGAGTGTCACTATGGTCATCGTTGAAGTTCCGCTCCCCTTGGCCAACTGGTGACTAGTGATTTTCAACAAGAAGGTATGTAGCGCTTTTTCTGGAATGAGTTTGTGAACTTAATTGTCTGACCTCATACACTAGTATTCTGAGTAGTAGTGAACAAGTGTTTAGCTGTGCCTGTCCTGCTTGTGATTACATATACAACTATCTAGCTGAATCATTCGTGGAAAACCTGTCTTTTTCCCCGTCATCCTTTATAATGGAAAGTGTTTTGCCGTATCAGAACAGTTTATGGTACATATTGATTAGAATGAGCAAACCTTATACAAGTTATCATTGATTGATTTTCCATAACAGTATGTTCCAAAAAGTAAAGTTACAAGGATAAAAAATGATAGGCTTATTTAATTGATTTTCCATAACAGTATGTTCCAAAAAGTAAAGTTACAAGGATAAAAAATGATAGGCTCCCATTCACCTCTCCAGCTGTTTTTGGTAAACCTAAAGCTGTGTAATGAATGGGAAGGGGGAGGATTATAAATCTTTGAAATTCTCCCCAGATGATTTAGGGAGAGTCTGCCTCACTGCTGTCGTAAACTACCTGTGTGATCTGTTTCGCATATCCTGGCTCAGTCCCAGCTTCCTTCACTACAGTTGACCCTTGAACACTGAGTGGGTTAGAGAGGCTGACCTCCAGGCAGCTGATAATCCACCCACGATTTTTGGTGCCCCTAAAACTTAAATACTAATACCTGATTGTTTATCAAAAGTTAATAACATAATACTTATTTTGTATATTGTATGTATTCCTACAACAAGATAAGCCAGAGAATGAAACTGTTACTAAAAAAATTATCTTACCAGAATTTCTGTGCCAGATCCTTGGTCTTGGGAAATTGAAATAGGAATTCATGGAGCACAAGTAAGCAATAGGATAGATTTGATTAAAGAGAAGAGAAGAAGGAAAACAGAGCTTCCAGCACAGTGGAGGGGTCCTGGTGAATTGCTGATTCTAGTTACAGTTTCTAATCATCTGGGCAGACACAGCCACTGGTGCCAAGGGCCTGCGGCAGAAGTTGATTTTAAAACTGGAATTGTGTCAGAATGTGGTCATGTCTATTCCACTCTTCCTGGGGTTTGGGGGCTTAAATGGAACCTTGATCAAACTTGTTTATGAGCCTGCTTAGGCCTAGAAAGTAGAGTCCAGGCCCAGCCCTGAGCAGAGGGAACCTCCCTCAGTAAGGAAGGTAAATTGACTCACTACCCATTAGATGGAAATGGATCATCAGAAACGTCTTCACTTTGAGTAGGCAGAGGAGAAGGACGGAGAAGGGTGGTTCTGCTGTCTCAAGGATGGCACAAATGGAATAAAATCTACATAAAAGTACATCTCAGCAGACGGACCAACTGTATGTAGTTTTCTTTTCTTTTTTATCAATCCTGTGACTCAACTGGCTCTCTTTCTATCCGGGAAAAAAGTAGCAATAGAAGAACAGGGGTCATATTTAAATTCACAGTCAAAGCAAACAGAAAGGTCTATTACTTTCAAGATAATATAGTACCGTTTAAGTGCAAGTCTCTCAATGTGATAAGTTCTGAATAAAGGCTTCATGAATTACAATTCCAGTTTCTGTTTTCAGGCAAAATAGCTTGACAATTATTGACTGAAATAAGGTATCATTCACCTTTACAATATGCTACTTTTAAAAATCTCAGTCCAATGACCTGTGAAACAGTATGTTAAATTTGTACATTTTAATAAATTGCCATTTACTTTCTTTACAATCTTAACACTTGAGTAGATTTCCAGTAACATCTTTTGAACTAACATTGTATATGTTTACAGCTTGGTTAATAAAGTGTGTATTACTTTCCTATTTGTAGAGTTCTTAGTATCTAAAGGATTTGGAGGTGCTGTTCTCTTCTAGCAGGTGCATGTACTTGAGCCTTTTTCACTCAGATGTTTGTTATGTAGTAAATATTCACAAACTTTTTATTTTATGTGGTTGGGGGGCATTTATATAAAACCATTTCCAGCCTTTATCTTTTCCTTTTTCACTAAGAAATAATTCTGGCCTTGCCTACTTACATTCTTTCCCTGTCTGTGCTCTGGATGGGGTTGGAGTGTGGGAGGGCAGGGGTGGGTTCTTTATCAGATGCTTTCTCAAGGGCTTTCATGATGCAGAATCAGAAAGTAAGCTGGACAGATAAAAAGACAAGTGGCTCCTAGATAAGATACATTAGGGCAACCGGAAGTAGAGATGAGTGATTCTGGGAAAGTGCTAGAGGAGGAAAAGGTCATAGTAAAGTTACTGTTTTAACTGTGGAACTATGTGTTCTAGTAATGATGTTCAAGATATATAAGTGAAGATCTATTTTCTTTTAAACAGAGTATTACTCTGAAACTACACCATGTGTACAGTGGATTCAATAGGTTACATGATGCTAAATATTTCTAGTTAAATATTTTGTTTCCTATATATAGGATCTTTCATATTATAAGCATATTGTTGACAATTTAAAAATTAATAGATTTTAAATCACACACAAACCCATAAATCTAACAAAATAATTGCCATAATTTTTGCATATTTTCAGATTTGTTGTAAGTATCTATTAAATTAAAAATTCCACTTACAAGGAGTATGTTTTCCATGTTACCACATAGGCTTTTAACCATTTTTTAAAAATGCATAATATTTTATTGGATAAATTTATATCATTTAATAATTTTTCATTGTATTTTTGAGTTGCTTTCAACATTTATACAATATAATTCTGGGTATCTATAGTATGTCCCCCTAATTTTCAGCCTTCAAGGATGTTTTCATTTAACTAACAGGCCTCAGACAGGATGGGGCTGGAGTAGGGGCAGCAGGGTAAGGGCAACATTTTCTCCCACGTCTGGAGGTGACACTTTCATTAGGTGACACTTTTCTTAGCACAACTTGAAAAGAAACTTGAACGACTGCAGGTCTCTGTGAACTTCAAGAAGGGCTGAGATTCAGTACATAAGAGGAGATTATTAGCTGTAAGTAGGCAGAGAAGTATCTGTGAACAGAAGCAAAAAAAAATAAATCATTGATGGGGAGTCAACGATCAGGGATCCCCTTTCTAAAGAACTTTAACAGTACAATAAATTGTTAAGGATTGAATAGTTTCCACTCAAAATTCATATGCTAAGTCTAATGCCTCAGAAATGATGTTTCTTTGGAAATAAGGTTCTTTGCTGATGCAATTTATTAGGAGGAGGAAATACTGGAATACAGTGATCTCTTTTATAATGACTGGTGTCCTTATTGAAAAGGAGGAATTGGGGCACAGAACTCATGCAGGGAAAAGACCATGTAAAGACTGGAGTTATGCTGTAACAAACCAGGCAAATGCTACAAGCTGGGGCTGAGGCCTGGAACAGACTGTTCCCTGGCACCTTTGAAGAGCACGTGATCCTACCAAAATCTTGGTCTCGGAATTCTAGCCTCTAGAACCATGAGATGCTAGATTTCTATTGTTTAAGCCACCCGGTTTTCTCTGCTTTATTATGATTGCCCTGGGAAACTAAAATAAATAAATAAATAGATAGATTGATTAATTAATTAAAAATGTGTATATATACACACATATATTTTGTATATACATATAAAAACTATATACATATACACACATTCCCATATGTTTCAATGGCTACACCTTCTTAAAGATTATATACAAGGAATCAAGTTTGCACATGATTTTTCACTAATTGATAAATGAGAAGGGAAAGAAGGATGAAAAAAAAGAGAGTACAAAACTGATGACCATTTCTCCTTAAGTCTCTTCAAAGCTCTCCAAGCACTTATTCTTGTTTCTGACACAGGGTGATATCAGGTACAGATGTGCTTACCAGCATTCCTAATATGAAAATACTTTTTTATTGCTTTAAGTTATAAACACAAGACACCCTTCTTTGTGCTTAGTCATCGTCTGATTGTTGACCAGCTGTCTACTTCAGGCTGTATCTGTAGCGCTGTTTCCTTCCTCCCTTCACGCTCACCTAATCATTCACATGGACCATGAACACACTTCCCTAGACCTTCGTTTGTACAGGTACCAGGGCCACCACCAATAGTCAGGGAGCTTCAGCACATTCTACCAACTTGATGCTGGTCAAAATGTCTAGGTAAGTCAATCTCATAAGGGCCAAGGCCACTTTGATGAAGTAATTTGAAAACTGCATGTCTCCAGGAACTTCGTGAGGGATTTTCCTTCCTCGGTTATTTGTTTTTTCCTTGTATTTTTAACTTTTACTGGATCATTTTAATCAGTTTTTAAACCATTTCAAACTATCGATGGAAAATAAGCCATACTCAGTGAAATAATTTAAGGAAGTTTATTCAAAGCTACATTTGAGAACCATGACCTGGAGCCGCGTCCAAGAAGCCTTGAGCACATGGACCTGTGGGCTTACAGTTTGGTGTTACACATTTTGTGGAGACAGTAATTATAGGGCGGTCACCTGGAAAACATGCATTGGTTTGGCCCAAAGAGTTGAGACTTGTGAAAGTGGGGTGGGGTGGTGGGGTGGTTTACAGGTTATAGTTAGGTTTAAACATTTTATAGCTGAAAATTTGCTGAGTTAGGCTCTGACTAAAAGTTCAGGAGTCAGTGAAAAGGAGTGGTTAAGATAAAAGGTTTACTAATTAGGCACAAAATTTGGGAAGACTGGAATGGTTTATTATGTATACTGAGGAATACAGGTAGGTCTTGCATAGCCTTAGGCCTGTTAGTGAGTCACAAAGGAGGTCTCTAAGAAGGGAGGGGGCATGATGAGGCAGGTCTGATCTCCTTTCTCAGGCTAGCAACTCAGTTTTAGGATCCTCTTGGCCAGGAGGAGGTCCAATCAGTCAGTGGCTGAGGGGGGGAGCCTTAAGATTTTATTTTAGGGATTGGTGCCTGTAGCTCAGCAGCTAGGGTGCCAGCCAAATACATAGGGGCTGGCAGGTTCAAACCCAGCCTGGGCCTGCCACACAACAAGGACAACTGCAATAACAACAAAAAAATAGCTGGGCATTGTGGTGGGAGGCTGAGGCAAGAGAATCCCTTAAAGCCCAAGAGTTTGAGGTTCCTGTGAGCTGTGATGCCACAGCACTCTACCAAGAGTGACAAAGTGAGACACTATCTCAAAAAAATTTTTTTATTTTAGTTCATAAACCCTTTCTAAGATACATACACAGGCACACACACACGTGAACACACATCTCAGTCCCATTCACAGGTTTCCTGAAAGAAGCTTGCATTCTGATAATTACAGCCTGCAGTAGCTCACTCCTCCTTCACTTCCAGTCCATCCCTGAGCCTTCTGTAATTTGGATTCTGCCTTCAACACAACACCTGAAACAGCGTGACTTTTGTTATTAAGTCCAACAAAAACTATTCAGTCTTAGTTGCCTTCCCCTCTGTTACATCTAACATTATCCATCTCGCCTTCCTTCTTAACACTGTTTTCTCCCTAAGCTGTTGGACACCTGCTAAGCACCTCCCTAAGTACTTTCCCCCTGCTCTGTTTATTTTCAGTTTTCTTCACAGTTATTTGAAGACTAATTTCTTGCAATATCAATATGCCATTGATTGTCAAATCTCCATTTTCTGATGAAATCTCTGTCTTCTAAGCTAATGCCCACATAGCCAATGCCTACCATATTTCTTCAGCTGGAGTTTAGAATGGGCACCACTCCCTTAGAGGAAGGGCGGAGTTCCCCACATTCTTTGCTGGCTGTCAGCTGGAGGTCTCCTTTGTCCCTTCTCACTTGACTCCCTCAACCCTCAAAACAGCAATAATGAGTCAAGTTCTTGTCATGTTTTAGGCATCTCTTATTTTTGCTCCAGCCAGAGAAAGGCCTCTACTTTGAAGGCATCATGTGATTAGGTTAGGCCCATCCAGACAATCTCCATCTTTTAGGGTCAAATGAGCTTTACACAGATGCCATAGTGTAATCATGACCTCTGGTGGTGAGGTCAAATTGGAGGGCCATTTTAGATGTTCTTCCTACCACAGCTTAATAGGAATTGTTTCCTTTGCAAGTAGTTGAATGATTCTTATTAAGAAATAAAAATATACCAGGAGCCCAATTTTATGACAATCAGCATAGTGTAGGTCACTGTTGTGGTGATGCAGATGTGGGTTTATATATTTTTAGCTCTATACTTTGAGAAAGTTGTTAAGCACACTGGAAAATTTGGCTAGCAATACACATTTTGTGAGTATCTGATGACATTGTATGGAAAGTACTTGGCATTTTTGTAGAATTCCAATAAATTATATTTTTTGTTATTGGTAATTGATTATTCAAGGTCATACAACTCAACTGTGACACAACACAGACTCACACGTGAATCTTCTTTGCTCAGATTGAGATTCAGTAAGAAGCAATATGAAAAATATTTTCTACAATAGATAATTTAAGGATAATTTATTAATGATCATCTAAAACTTCTTGGTATTCTTTAAAAATAATTTTTTTTAGAGATGGGAGTCTTGCTATGTTGTCTGGGCTGGTCTTGATCTTTGGACTGAAGTGATTCTCCTACCTACTAAATTTATAGCATTATTAAGGCAAAATTTTAGTGTTGTAATGGAAGGTAATTATACAGCCTATCATAGTGTGTAGCATTCACCATATAAGCAATTGTTCACAAGTGTATCAACACAGTATGCTATTCTGCATGCAGTTGGTATCAATTAGTGTCTCTGGATAAGGAGTAAGAGTCATGCTTTATTCTTATTTAATATAAGCATACTTGCTTGTATTGTGCTCGTCTTTAGTTTATAATTAAAGGTTTTTGGCAACCTTCTATCTAGCAAGACTGCTGGGATGATTTTTCCAGCAGCATTTGCTGACTTAGTGCTTCTGTGTCACAAGTTGGTAAATTCTGTAGGTATTTAAAACTTTCATTATTTTATTATCATTATTATATCTCTTATGGAAATCAGTGGCAAGTTATCTTTGATTTCATTATTGTGCTTGTTTTGGGGCAATACCAGTCACACCCCTGCAAGACAGTGAAGTAATCAATCAATACTGTATTTGACTGCTCCGTGAACTGGCGTTTCTTCCACCTTGCTCCCGTCCTTCTTGCCTTCTTTTTCCCTCAGACACAGAGATATTGAAGTCAGGTCATTTAATAACCCCACAATGGTATCTAAATACAATGAAGGGTTGCATGTTTCTCACATCATATTACAAAACCTAGAAATGATTAAGGCTAGTGAGAAAGGCATATCAAAAGCTTAAACAGGCTGAAAGGTTGGCCTCTTGCACCAGTTGCCAAGCTGCAAAGGAAATTTCTCTTAGCCATTAAAGGTGCTACCACAGTGAATGTACATCATAGGAAAGTAAAACAGATTTATTGCTGATTTGGAGAAAGTTTTAATGTTTGGGATAGAAGATTAAACAAGCTACAACCTTCTTTTAAGCCAAAACTTAAGGCAGAGTCAGACTATAACTCCCTTCAATTATGTGAATTCTGAGAGAGGTAAATAAGCTGCAGAAGAAAGGATGGAAGCTAAGAGAGGTTGGTTTATGAAGTTTAAGGAAAGAGGCCGTCTCCATAATGTAAGAGTGCCAGGAGAATGAGCAAGTGCCCATGAAAAGTGATAGCAAGTTACTCAGAAGATTTACCTGAGATCACTAATGAAGGTTGACTGTAGATAAAATACCCTTAGAGTGGAAGAAGATGCCATCTAGAACTTTGATAGCCAGAGAGGAGAAGCCAAGAACTGGTTTCAAGGCTTCAAAGGACAAGCTGACCTTCTTATAAGGGACTAAAATAGCCGTTGACACTACGTTGAAGTCACTGCTCATATTAAAAGTGTGGAGCCTTTAAGAATTATGCTAAATTTACTTTGCTTGTGCTCAATAAATAGAACAACAAAACATAGATGACAGCACATCTGTTTGTAGCATGGTTTACTGAATATTTTAAGCCCACTTTTGAGACCTACTAGTCAGCACAAAAAGATTGCTTCCAAAATATTATTTCTCATTGATGAGCCACCTCATCACTCAAGAACTCTGATGGAGTTGTACAACGAGATTGAAGGTGTTTTAATGTATACTAACGCAACGTCTATTCTGCAAGCCATGGATCAAGGAGTAATTTTGACCTTCGAGTCTAATTATGTAAGAAATACATTTTACATGGCCGTAGCTGGAACAGAGAGTGATTGTTCTGGGCAAAGTAAAGTGGCAACCTTTAGGGAAACGTCTCCATTGTAGCTGACGTTAAGAACATTTGTAATAGATAGTTGGAGCTCCAAATATCAACATTAAAGGAGTTTAGAAGAAGTTGATTTCAACTCTCATGTATTAGTTTGAGGAGTTTGAGATTTTTGGCACTTCAGGGCAGAAAGTTACTGTTCTTGTGGTGAAAATAGGAAGAGAACTAGAATGAGAAGTGAAGCCTGGAGATGTGACTGAATTACAGCATTCTGAAGATGAAACTTGGTGGATGAGGAGTGGTTTCTTATGGATGACACAGAGAGTAGGTTCTAGAGTTGAGTGAGTTGAGTGAAGATGCTGCAACAATGGAGGATTCAGAATTTTCTCTAAACTTTGCTGGCAAGGCAGGGTCAAGGTTTTAGAAGATCACTACAGTCAAGTTTGAAGTACTCCCCTGGGGAAGCTGTGCCCTGACAACAGCCCCTTCTCCCCTCCAAAGCAATTTTACAACTGTTTCTGGAACAGCCATCAGAGCTATTATTGAATGAGTATGTTTGATGTCTTTCATTACTTTTTTTTTCTTTTAAGAAAGTAAATTCAAACATAATTCCTTACTTAATTCAGGATGCTGAGATGTAAAATTTCCCGTATTCCTTATTTAAACGAGAGAAGTAAATCAGCATGCTTCCTAATAGAAAGGAATTTTAACTGGGTGTTTTTAACCATTTTGGTTTTTTTTTGTTGTAGAGTCTATCTTATGAGAAGGGTTATAGAAACAACTCCTTACCTGGCTTAAGAAATATAATGTGATTTTTCCCTTTGTTTGTGGCATCTGTGGTTTTTTCCCTCAGTGTTTGATAGTTCCTAAAGACATTTTTCACCTCCTTGGTTAAATCCATTACTAGGTAATTTTTCTTTGTAGCTATTGTAAATAGTATTGAGTTCTTGATTTGAATTTCAGCTTGACTGTTATTAGTATATGTAAGGGCTATAATATTTATTCATTGATGTTTTAACTTTATACTGAATTCCTTTATCAATTCTAGGAGTCTTTGTGGGGGGTCTTTAGTGTTTTCTACATATAAGATCATATCATCAGCAAACGATTAGTTTGACCCCGTCTTTTCCTACTCAGATGCACTTTCTTCCTTCTTGTGACTGATGGCTCTGGCTAGGTCTCCCAATACTGTGTTAAATGGAAGTGGTGAAAGTGGGCAGCCTTGTCTTGTTCCAGTCTTATGGGGAATGATTTCATTTTTTCCCCATCTGAAATGATGTTGGCTATGGGCTTGTCATATCTGGCATTTAATATTTTAAAGTATGTTCATTCTGTGCCTAGTTTTCTTTATGTATTAACCATGAAAGGTTTCTGGATTTTATTGAATAGTTTTTTCATCTATATTGTGTTTACTTTAAATTATGTGTATGTGGTAAATCACATTTATTGATTGCTTATGGATTAGAAGAATCAATATTATTAAAATTTCTATACTGCTGAAAGTTATTTACAGATTAAATGTAATTCCCATCCAAATATCTTTTTTCACATAAAATAAATTCTAAATTTCCTATGGAATCAAATAAGAGCCCATACAGCCAAAGCAATCCTAAGCAAAATAACAAATCCGGAGGGATCACATTACCTGACTTCAGATTAGGCTACAGTAACCAAAATGGCGTGATAGTGGTATAGAAGTGGCAACACAGATCAGTGGAACAGAATAGCGAACTCAGAAATAAAACAATATACCTACAGCCAACTGATTTTCAAGGAAGCAGATAAAAATGTACCCTGGAAAAAAGATGACCTATTTAATAAATGGTGTTGGTAAAATATATAAAAATCAACTCAAGATGGATTAAAGACTTATCCATTACACAATACATTACACAATAAAAATTCTAGAAGAAAACATAGTAAAAACTCTTCTGGACATTGACCTGGGCAAAGAATCCATTACCAACAAGCCAAAGGCAAATATAACAACAAATAGCAAAATTAAACAAATAGAACTTACTTAAGCTAAAATATTTCTGCACACCATAAGACATAACCAACAGAATAAAGTGCCAATCTACAGAATGGGAGAAAATATTCTCAAACTATATATCTGACAAAGGACTAATATCCAGAATCTATAAAGAACTCAGTGAGAAAAAAAATTAATAACCCCATTAAAAAGTGAGCAAAAGACATGAATGAGTTTTTATCAAAAGAAAATATACAAATGGACAAAAACACATCAAAAATGGTCAGTATCACTAATTATCAGGGAAATGCAAAGTAAAGCCACAATGAGATACTGCCTTACCCCTATTAGAATGGTTAGTATTAAAACGTCAGACGACAGTAGATGCTTAGGCAGGAAAGTGAAAAGGGAACTCCTATACGCTGTTTTCAGGAATATAAATTAATACAATCCCTATGGAGAACAGTATGGTGAGTCCTTAAAGAACTAACAGTAGACTTACTTTTCAATTCAGTAATCCTACTACTAGGTATCTACCCAAAGGAAGTGATTATATTGAAAAGATACCTGCACCAAATAATGGTTATCACAGCACAATTCATAATAGAAAAGATAGGGAATTAAGCTAAGTGTCCATCGTCTGATGAGTAGATAAAGAACACGTGGTACATAATAGATCATGGAGTACTAAGCCACATAATAATGAAATGTCTTTGCAGCAACCTGACTGGAACTGAAGATCATTATCCTAAGTGAAGTATCTCAGGAATGGAGAACAAATACCACATGTTCTCACATATTAGTGGGACCTAAACAATGGGTCCATCTGTTCGTACAAATGGAATAATGGACAGTGGAAACTAAAAAGGAAGAGAGGGTGGAAGGGGGTCGAGGGATCAAAAATTACCTATTGGGTATAATGTACACTATTTAGGGGATAGCTGCACTAAAAGCCCTGAATTCACCACTGTACTATTCATCCATGTAATTAAAAACACTCGTGACACTTAACCGCTATAGAATCTTAAGACCTCTTGACATTTTTTTTTCCCAAGAATTTCCTATCAAAGAATTCCAATGCAGGGTAAGTCTTTATCACTCATTGACTTTATTAAGAAGCTCAATGTTGATGAGTCTATTAAGACATTTATGTCTCAAGTTATGGTCCAAATTGTTTTAAAAAAACAAAAACTATGGTTTGTAGTTCAGAAAACTAGTTTTTCATGGCTTGTAACTCACCCTATGACCCTGAGAAATTAATTTCTCATCTTTCTACCTGCATAATAGTGTCATTTTAAGGTGACTTTAGAAAATTACACATCAACATTTGTTTGTAAATTTCAACTTTTTTTCCAAAAGAACTTGATGAAACAAACAACAAAATAGTGAAAGATTTGAGTAGTGTTTTTTATAAAGTTCATTAACTGGGTTAAAATGCTTTGTCTCCTTACTGTATAATTAGAAAAGAAAAAAAAAACAAGTAAGATGTAGTACATTATATTAGAGGAGTTATATAATCTCATTGTTTTGTTAGTGCATAGAAGTGAGTTAAATAGGACACTAACAACTTGGAAATGACAAGCCTGTGGTCCCATGAACTATTTTAACATCTTAACAGATTTCTTATTCTAAACTAATATATTTAGTTATTCAAAAAATTGGGACTTCAATTTTGTTGAGAACATGATGGACACAATTTTAGGCTCTTGGTATTGTTATAAATGTCTCCCTTTTTTTGTTCTTTGCTACAATTATCTTCCTGGCTTCTTTTTTATGTTTAAAGCCTTGCTTATCCTAGAAATACACCATTTTGTTACATAGTTGGTCAAAAAAAAGAGTCTAATAGCAAAAAATAGATTCTGCACATGAAAGTGGTTTGTTTTCATTATAAATTCCCTTACAAATACAAAGTGATGTTATTATTATCTTTTGATAGGTGGAGATCGGTAAGAATTCTTAAGAGTTCCTAAGAGTACCATTCATAGATTAAAAGATTATGCTGTTATCCAAACACTCTTCTTTAATTGCTTAGAAATCCTAGCAGATAAATTGCTGTGTCAAGGGATAGTACTTCTCCTGATTTTACTTATATACTAAATAAATACATTTCTAAGATCCTGGCTTTAAACATGTATTCATTTCTGAACATGCCTTGAAAAATAAATTACTAACAATTTTATTACTAAATCGATATATGATGTACCGTTTTCTTTTATTATATGTATATTTTTAAATTATATTTTGTGTTTTATTTGTAAACTTCATCTCTTACGAATACCAGAATAAATCAAAGTAACTATAATATCAAAGAATTATTTATTTAGGTATTTAAAAAACTTAAAATATCTAGGATATACAATCTATAGTATTGTTTGGTAATATATTTGTGAGTTCTATAAAAAAGAGAAGGACAAATCTTTGGGCAAACATGTGTATTTTACCTCTAATAAATGTAGTAGTATGCCCATTAAAAATATCATAAATTACTGTGCTATGCCTTTTTTTATTTTTAAGAAGTGTTTTTAGGAAAAAAGCGCACTTGTAATGGGATGTTAGTTCCTCTCTTAACTGAGCATCATGCAAAGACAGTCTGCAATCATTTTTAATTGAATATTTGTAAAAAGAAAACTTTATAATATCATGTAGCAATTATTACTAATAACATGTTTATAGAATATTTTTAATTGTTTTAAACTGTGTTAATTGAAGGTGTGTTTTTATTGACCTTGTTTTCAGTATCTGAAAAGTAGTTCCTCTCTTATGGAACTAGCTGGATGATTATTTACCCGTTTCACTAGCTTCCCAGATGTTGCAGACAGCATGCTACTTTAAAGCGAAGTCAGTATAAGAATTATATGAGGTCACTTACTTTGGTAGATCTACAAAATCGATTGCCAATTAGTAAATATTCTTATATTTTCTGATTTCTCCACTCCTGACTGCTGTCCTCCTCACCATATTTCTTTTTTGTTTTTCTCTTTATTCACTTATAACATTCTGTCCTGTTTGCTCTCATAGAGTTTTACTTTACGTTTTAATCTTTAAAATTTTTCGTTTGAAAGAATGAGGAAACAGCTTGTAATTCATAAACTAAAGCCCTCCAGAGAGAAGACCAGAAGTCTAAAAACAAACAGAGAGTCATGATGACTCAATAACAAATTTAATGTGTTTTTGTAACTAGAAGCCAAGAATTATGCTCCTAATTTTACCTGGGAATTATTAGGGAGGCTTGTGAGAGTTAGAAATTGCTATTTGATTTTTTTTCCCATTTGCATTTCAGCATAAGGTTATTTTCAAGGTGATTTACAGATTCTAGTTGCCTTTTTTGGACAAATGATTTCTATTCTTATAATAGTCTAAAATGATGAGGTGATTCTGAATACAGGCAATATATATTATAAAATGCATTGGAGTGGAGTCAAGAAACTGAATTTAGGAAAAATGTCCTAAATTTATGAGTATCTAGTCTAACTTTCCAAGTTTATAAAATAAAAGTGCAGGGATAAAATAAGTTGTAATTTTATATCTATTTTATGTTCTCTAGCAGGTTTTAGCATAAATATTCATGGTATTGTTCAAATGTGTTATTTGAAAATCACTCTAAATGTAACTATAATTACAAAAATCAAAAGGTAAATCACAAAATCTTTTGTTTTAGAAATTAGCTGTATACATTTTTATATAAAAGTATGTCATAATTTACCCTAATTCTAATTATAATAATTTAGAATTGGTCCATATGTTCTGGTGATCCCTGTAAGAAGTTTTCTCTAAATTTAGTAGCTTAAAACTATGCTTTTATCATGCTCACAACTTTGTGTTAAGTCAAGAACTGTGAATGATTCAGCGGGGCAGCTCTACCCTCTGGTTTTTCTTTTTTTTTTTTTTTTTTTTAACATGTTAATTTAATGACTAAGCATTCTGCCCTTACAATAAAAGTACCTTTAACTTTCCATACTGACTTAACTCTTAAAAAATCAGTAAAGTGTGAGGATCTTTTCGATGATGATTCGCAAGTTTTTTCCCTTT
>CAUYTI010043217.1:0-38328 GCA_963575145.1 Galago senegalensis | reverse complement strand
GGGTGAAGAGAATGATATTGTGGGGATCATGCCTATAGTTTATTCTATTTGGGTACAGGTGAATTTGTCTAAAGGTTGAATATAAATGTCTTAGCATAACAATTATGAGAAAGACATGATGGCTATGTTAGCCACCTGGATGAGAGTTTTCCAAACTGCATATAGAAGTAACACACTGTATCCTATGAGAGAATTAATGTACACCACTATGATCTAATAAAAAATAAATAAATAAAAGCAAGATAGGTTTAAGTGATATTAAAATGGGTCCTGTGTGACACTATAAAAGGATCTAGGATCTGCCATGTAATTCAGCAAAAATAGTTGCCATTTATTTGTTACTTAACAGGTGGTGGCACGTACTGGAGGTTTTGCACAAGGTGCGACTATCGCCCACATTTGATGCATAAAGCAGGACAAGTGAGATTTAGCATGCCAAGGTCACACAGATCCCAGAGGCAAAGCCAGGATCCTGTCTGACTGCAGAGCTCTCAAATTAAACCCCTTTCTGCAGTGTTCCCTAATAAATAAAGATAAGCCAGTCAAAGTTTTTAAGATAAAAGTGAGGTAATTTAGGGAGATGATTCTGTTGACCTGGTTGCCTAAAGAGTGGAGGAATTACACGTCACCCATAGCAGCTTCTCATCCCAGGGAAGAAAACTATACCCTGGAAAACAGAAGCGAGAACCAAGAGTGGGGAATGTAAAGCCCTGTACATTGAATTTTCAAGAGGCAGGAGGCCACGGAGACATTGCAGCAGAGGAGTGAGATCCTTACAAATTTTAAGAGAAACAATTTCATGGCTCTCTAGAGAATGGCTTGTAGTAGGAAAGGGTGAAAACAGAGAATTATCATTACTCCCATACTCCGCTGTCTCTATTTACAAGTAGATAATATTTGGGCCTCCTTGATTGGGGAGCAGAGGTGAGGAATGTAAGAGTATTCCAAGAGACCAATTCTTGGAATATCAGCTGAGCAGAGTCATCCGAGGGCAGCCATATTGCCTTTGTGAAGAGAAAAGGCAGTGAGGAGAGATCTTGGTGAGCTGCAGGATGTGGAGGAAGGATTAGGTGGGGTGGGGTGGTATCAGTGACAGCAATGAAAATCACATTCCCTTTGGTTAACATCTATTTCCTATATGTCAGAAAGAGAACCGGAACAGAGAAAGAAGCTTTGTAATGTGGAAATACTCTACGTAGATGAGGAATGATTGACAAACGCAGATTGGTGTTACACATACGCTCTCGGGTTTAATATTTTCAATTTTGTGAGACAGGCATTATCACTCCCAATGTATCAGGCAGAAACTGAGTCACAGAGAGGTTCGCTAACTTGCTTAGAGCGACCCAGTACGAACCGGCAGAGATGGAATTCAAACACAGATTGTTACGGCCCCAAAGGGTGTACTTTTTGAGAACACTGGGAAGAAAACTTTGTCTTAATCAAGGTGACAATTACCCTGCAGTGAATTGGAACTCAGAGGGGAGCCCGAGAAAATTACAGTAGCAGCCCAGACAGACACATCTGGAGGCGGCTTCCACTTTCTCTAATGCTCTCAAGTGTGTCGCCCCTGGGATAAGGCTCACTGGTCCTGGAGATGGTGTCTGTTCTCACCATTCAAATTCAGTCCTAATTCTGGAGACTTTTTATCACTCCTGGGGGTCAGAAAGCAGAGCTCCTGAGGATGCCCAGTACATTCTCGTCAGGGGAGCTCTCTCTGAGCACCCCCACAGCTCATGCCATCCTGAGCTGTCCCCTGCCGTGCTACTCCCCAGCTGAGGAGCCAGCTGATTCCCCACTGTGAGAGATGGACTAGGAGGCTTTCTGGGCTCTACTTTTGTAGTGAGAGATATTGACATCACTTCCTTCCATCCCCGCAGGCCCCGTGTGTTTGTGTGTGTGTGTGTGTGTGTGTGCATGTAAGTTTATTCCTCCACTTCTCCGGATAAAAATATCTAACCATCTTCTCTTTTGCTCCTGCTTCTGTCCTCAAAGTCAGCATTTCCTGTCTTGTGAATAATGAGGGAAATCAGAGGAACGCTAGCAAGGATTCCATGTGGGTCCAGAGAATCAGACAAAAAGACACCCAGAGAAGGAAGGAGCTGGAAAAGAGTCTGAGAGAAAGACGAAGGGGTGAGACAAATTCCACCTGCTGATGCTAGAAATAAATAAAGCAGGAAGGATATAAAGTCACATAGAAACAGCCTATCAGGACAAGCTTAGTTTACACTGACTGAGTACCTGCTCTGTGCTGATATTATGGTTTTCTCTTACTTTCTCTCACTTGATACTCCAAACCCACAGAGACGGTCATTGTCAGCTGCCTTTTACAGAAGAGAAAAATGACATGCCCATTGTCATGATCCAAGTTCATTCAGCTCTGAGTATCAGAGCCAGGATTCTGAGCCAGGCCTTTCTGATTTCCAAGTCCAGGACTCTTTCCACCACATGATCTGCTACCTTTAGCTGGAAACAGGAAATGAATAGAATGAAACTGAGATCATACCGAAGGGGAAACACACACACAAACCAGCTGAATCATTTCTATCTCTGCATCTGCCTTCATTTATTAGGGCCGCTATAATAAAATACCATAAACGGCGTAGTTTATAAACAATGTAAATTTATTTCTCATCATTCTGGAGGCCGGGCAGTCCAAGATCAGGGTCTCAGCAGATGTGTGTCTGATGACAGCCTGCTTCCTGGTTTATAGATGGCACCTGCTAGCTGGGTGCTCCTGTGGGGGAAGAGACGAGGCAGGTTTCTGGGGCTTCTTTTATGAGGTACGAATCCCAGTCAGGGCTGTGCCCTTGTGACCTAATGCCCTCCCCGAGGCCCTATCTCCTAAAACCATCACATTGGCGATAAGTGTCAACATCTGAATTTGGTGGGGACACAAACATAGAGACCACAGCGCACCTTGACATGAGACCTTGTGCAAAGCTGCTGCTTAGCTATGCTGTCTTTGTGCTTCTGTTTATTCTCCCCAGCGTCAGGTCTCCAAACCTGCCCCCAGCATCTCTGTTATGCTCCTTCTGGCTCCTCTCGAGTTTGCAAAGGCCTTTGGAATTTACAGCAGAATCTCTGTAAGCTGACCACCCAAGAGACAGTAACAAACTGGTCAACATACAGAAGTGGACATAAGGATCACCTAACATAAGGAACTAGGCATGCCATCCATTGAGTCCATGTGGGACATGTCCAGTCTATGAAAATTAGGGAGGTGGTCAACTCTAGAGGCTCTACTGTAATTATATTCACCAAGAAAGCCTTGAATACCTACAGTGTAATGGCCATAGAGGCACCAAAGAACATGAATATGGCCACAGCTGAAAAGGAAGAGATGAAATCAGATCTAGAGTTTGGTATCTGCAGCAGGTTTGCTTGCCAGGCACATCGTGGGATTTATTCACTTACTCAACAAATATTTGTTGAGTATATATGAAATACTAGGCATGGTTCTTTTGCTAGGGATATAGCCATGCACATAATAAAATCTATGTTCTACATGGAGTTTATATTCTAGTAGGGAAGCAAGACAATAAATACACAAATAACCGCAGTATATCAGCTAGCAACAAGTGCGGTGGTGAGAAGTAAAGCAGCATGCTGGTGGAGTTTCTAGTTTACACAGGGTGTTTGCAGAAGACTTGTGTGGGAAATAGTGCAGGGGCCTGAAGGAAGTGAGAGTGAGCCAGGTGGTTATCTGGGGGAAGAGCCAGGGCCAGGGCCCCAAGGAGGACACATGCTTAGTACATTCACAGAATGACAAAGAACCTTGAAGTTGGGGAGTACTTGAGCTGAGGACAGAGAAACAGCAGGGATGTAGAATAATTTAGGGCTATGAGGCCAACTGTAAGTAAAGCTTTGGGGTTTTAATAAATAATACAGAGAGCCATATGAAGATTTTGAATAGAGAAGTAAAATATTCTGATGTGTTTTGAAGTAGTATCTCTGAAGGATACACGGCACATAGAGACCACATTATAGGACACAAAGTCATAAGTGAAAGGTGGGAGGACCAGTTCGGAGACTGGAGTAGAATCCAGAAGAAAGAGGATGGTGCCTTGGGTTAGGCTCCTATCAGTAGGAATATTGGAGAACATTTGGCCTACAGATGTACTTTGATGTGAGAGCTAGCTGATCTTCCAGACAGATTCGCTATGGATAGTATAAGGAAGGATTCCAACATTTTTGGACTGAACACCTGGAATGTGGACCTACCCATTATTGAGGTGCTATTGAAGACTGGAAGTGAAGATAAGGAGTTCAATTTTGGATGCGCCGATTGTCAGTTGTCTACTAGATAAACAAGTGGCGATGCTGAGTGGGCGCTCACATATATGAGTCTAGAGAAGAGAGAGAGGTCCAGGGTGGAATCATACCCTGGGGAGCATTAGCTGTAGTAATAAAATTAACTAAGCTCACCAAAGAAATGAACACTGCTAGAGAAAAGAGGCAGTTAAGGACTGACTTTCCAAAGATAAATCTAGCATTTACTCATCAGGAAGTTGGGAGAAACCAGCAAAGGATACTAAGAACAATCAGTGACTCACCAGAGGTACACAAGAACCACACGAAGAAAGTACTTCAAAAAGAAAGACATTTGTCCCCCCCACACTGACCCAATCTACTCTGACTTCTTGAGGGCTGGAACCTGAGACTATGTAAGGACAATGCTCCTCCCACCAATGGGCACTGGTGTCTCCAGAGTGGACATAAGTGTCTGTCTTGATGTGGCTTTCAGAAAGCAAGTGGCATAGCCAGAGAAGAAGAGCAAGACCAAAGCACAGAAAGAATTTGAGGTGACAGTGGATTGTGAACTCACCTGAGACATCCTATCATAAACACCTAAAATAATTACAGACCAGTTTGAAAGGACTCATTGACAGTAATTAAGTCACTAGGGACTTAGTTTGAGAATAAAGAGAAGTGTGATTAAATTATGAACCTGTAAATAGAGAGTTTTGATAACATAAAGCATTTAAATTTCCATAAAAATAAAGAAAGAAAGGAAGGAAGGAAGAATGTCAGATGGACATAGTGGCTCACACTTATAATCCTAACACTCTGGGAGGCAGAGACCGGTGGATTGATTGCTGGAGCTCAGGAATTCTAGACCAGCCTGAGCAAGAGCGAGATCCAGTCTCTATTAAAAATAGAAAAACTAGCTTGGTGTTCTGGTGGGTGTATGTAATCCCAGCTACTTGGGAAGCTGAGTCAAGAGGATCACTTGAACCCAGGAGTTTGAGGTTGCTATGAGCCACAGCACTCTACCTAGGGGGACAGAGTGAGACTCTGTCTCAAAAAACAAGTAAATAAATAAATAAATAATAAACAAATGATGTCAAAAGAAAACCGTGTGAAAAAAATATTTGCAAACCTATGAAAGGAGAGATGAACATTTTAAACATAACTAAAGTTCTACACAGGAAAAAGAACCAACAACTAGATTGAAAAGTGAGCAAAGGAAAGCAACATACAGTGATGGAAAAAGAAATATAAATAGCCGATCAATAAGAAAAAGAATCTTAAACCTCACTAGTAATTTTAAAATGCAAATTTAAATAATGAGGTATCATTTGTCACCTTTCAAATTTACCAATGCTGAAAGGATTGATAGCGTTCACTTTTGTCAAGGGTACAGAGAAACAAACTCTCATAAGTAGTAGATTGGCACATTTTTATGGGGTAATTTATCAGTAACAAATTTTAATCATTTTTAAATTTTATAATAGTTTTAGACTTAGAGAAAAATTAAGAAGATAGTATAGAGAATTTCCATGTATCCACACCCAGTTTTCCTCATTATTAGAATTTCAAACATTACTATGGTACATTTGCCACAATTAATGAGCCAATGCTGATACATTATTATCAACTAAAGTCATTACCTCCCTCCGATTTCCTTAGTTTTTACCTAATGTGCCCCTTCTGTTCCAGGACTCACTCAGGACACCACGTTACATTAGACATCATGTCTCCCTGGGCTCCTCTCGGCTATAACAGCTTCTCATTGTTTTCCTTCCTTTTCTTTTCTTTTCTTTTTTTCTTTGGATGACCTTGACAGTTTCGAAAAGGACTGGTTAGGTGTTTTGTAGAATGATCCTCAGTTGGGGTCATTTGATGGTTTTCTCATGTCTCAACTGGGGTTATATGTTCTTGGAAGACCAAAGAGGTAAAATGGCACCATGGTCATATCCTATATCAAGAGTATGAACTTTCCACAAGATTTCTCATTGTTGATGTTAATCTGGAAAAGGTAGTGCTTGTCTGGTGTCTCCCGTGTTCTTTTTCCCCTCCTTTTCCGTGCTGTACTCTTTAGAAGGAAGTTGCTGCATCCAGCCCATGCTTAGGAAAGGAGAGGTATGCTCCACCTTGAAAGTGATCTGATGTAAATTATTTGGAGTCCTTCTGCATGGGAGATTTTTGTCTTATCCTCCGCTTATGCTATAATTCATGTATATCAGTATTGATTCATAGATTTTTATTTTATACTTCAGATTACAATCTAATACTACTTTATTTCTTTGCTCAAATTATTTCAGCTTTTCCTTTGGAAACTCTTTCCATTGGCACCTGTGTCCCTTTGACATACCCCCCATCACTGTGCTTAAGATAAAGAACAAAACCCACTATCCTATTTCCCATCACTACCAGAAGCCTGGGATCATCCTGTATATTTCCTGCCAAAGTCTTAGAATCAGCCACTCAATGAATGCTGATTCCTTCCATTAGACAATGGTATTACTACATATAAAGCAAGATCAGGGTGACCAAGTACCAAGGCATGCTCACTGCTGTTGGGGTGTGTTGGTTTCTGGGTCTTCTCAGCTGACAATGAGAAAATACCTGTCCATATAACAATCACCTGTATACACATATTTATAAATGTTTCTATATTTAGACAGTCACATCTATATTGAGCAAAACACAAATTCTTACTGAGATCTCCAATTCAAACCCATTACCATATGGATCATTCTAGCTCTCCTCCCTTACTTATTTGCAAACCCCGACTCCACCATTCACCATCTTTTCGCTCAATTGTTTAATTGCAGCTCAATATTCATGTAAAGTGGTTTTAGAATCTTTAGCCCATACCTTCTGGGGAAACAACTTTTGCAACTAGAGTAGAAAGCTTATGTGCTGTTCACCTTGGCTTTTGTCTAACTCATTTCCAAAGCTGCTTAGACCAGCGCTTCGTTCCCCCACTTCGCTCATGGAGGTTGCTTCATACACTTATAATACATTACATTGTTTTGTCACATTCCACACTTCATCCCGGTATGTCTCAACCTCCTTAATGATTTCTTAAAAATCTGTGCATTAAAGTTCACTCTTCATGCTTTAAAGTTCCGTAGGTTTTGATCAATTCATGGTATCACATATGCACAATTACAGTATCACACAAAATAGTTTTAATCATCCTCTGTTACTCACTTAATCAGCCTCCTCACCCAATCATATGCCTGGGAACCGCTGATCTGCTTACCATCTGCATAGCTTTGACTTTTCTAGAATGCCGTATAAATACATGGCATGAAGTATGTTCCGACTGGATTCTTTCCCTTGGTGGACAGCTCATTTCATCTTATTGCTGAATAGTATTCCAAGTATGGATGTACCCAAATTTATTTATCCATTCAGCTATTGAGGTTATCCTGGTTGTTTCCAGTGTTTAACTATCATGAGTAAAGACACCAAACACATTTGGATTCAGAGTTTTAGTTGTACCTGAATTTTCCGTTCTGTCTTGTTAATTTCTAGGAACACGACTGCTGGATAATTTGCTAAGTACGTGTTCAGCTTTGTAAGAAACTGCCTAACTTCCTTCCAGAGTGGTTGTACCATTTTGCATTCCTGTCAGCAAGTAATGAGATTTACTGCAGTTCTGCATTGCCAGTCTTTTGGATTTCAGCCTTTCTTATAGGTGATTAGTAGTATTTTATTATTGTTTTAATTTGCACTTCTCCAGTGACAAAAGATGGTATATGTCTGTTTATCTGCTACCTGAGTATCTTCTTTGGTGAAGTGTTCATACCTGTCATTCATTTTTTAATTAAATTGCTTTCTTATTGAGTTCCAAGAATTCTTTATATATTCTGGATAGAAATCCTTTATGAGATGTGTGCTTTGAAATATTTTCTTCCATCCTATGGCTTTTCTTTGCATTCTAAAAGTGTTTTTTGCAGAAGATTTTGACTTTTAATGCGGTCCAACTTGCCAGTGTTTTCTTTCATGGATTATTTTTCTGATGATGTATCTAATAATTTATCAACAAAATCACTTGAAATTAATTTTCTCTTTTCTCAAAAGAAGTTGTCCATATTTACCTGGGTCTATTTTGGGAGCTGTTTACTGTGTTCCATTGTTCTTTCTCTATTGTTTGCCAACACCATACTCTACCAATTGCTATAGCTTTATACTGAGTCTTGAAATCAAGGAAAAACGAGTCCTTTAGTTTTGGTTTTCTTCAGGATTGTGTTGGCTATTCTAGGTACTTTCCCCACAAAACTTAAACTCAACTGGTTATAATTTTATTGATAGTGTGTTACACCCGTAAATCTAATTGAAAAGAATTAATATTTTAACAATATTGAGTCTTGCAATTCATGCATATGAAATATCTCTCCATTTATTTAGAACTTTCATTTCTTTCATCACATTTTTCATTTTCTGCATACAGATTCTGTACACATTTTGTTAGATTTATAAATAAACGTTTAAATTTTTAGGGATTTTGTAAATGATACTGTTTTTCAGATTTCAAATTCCATTTGTTCATTGTGGATAAACAGGGAAAAAAGCAGCATTTTTGTTGATTATGTGTCTCTCTACCTTCCTATACTCATTAGTTCCAGGAGTTTTTAATAGATATTTTGGAATTTATACTTTTATAGATACTTTGGAATGATGGTTATGTCATCTATGAATAGTTTTAGTTCCTCCTTTCTAATATGTGTACTTCTATTTCTTTTTCTTGCCTTATTGCATTAGCTAGGATTTCTAATACAAAGTGCAACAAGAATGGTGACAGATAACATCCTTGTCTTATTCTCCACCCCAGGATAATGTCTAGTATCTCTACCATCTCTGCCATTAAGTAGTCTTTCAACTGTAGGTTTTCTTGAAGGTATTCTTTAACACATTGAGGAATTGTCTCTTTGTTCATAATTTTTAGAGTTTTTCATGAATAAATAGTAGATTTGGACATTTTTTTCCTGCAAGAGTTAATATCATGATATGATTTTCTTTCTTTAGCCTGTTGCTATAATAGGTCACATTGGTTTTCTTTTTAATTTATTTTTTTATTTTTTATTGTTGGGAATTCATTGAGAGTAGAAGAAACCAGATTACATTAATTGCATTTGTTAGGTAAAGTCTCTCTTATAATTGTGTCCAGCCCACAAAAGGTATGTCACACACTGAGATTTTTTTTTTTTTTAGACAGAGTCTTATGTTGTTGCCCTCAGTACAGTGCTGTGGCATCATAGCTCACAGCAGTCTCAAACTTTTGGACTCAAGCGATTCTCTTGCCTCAGCCTCCCAACTAGCTGGGACTACAGGCACCTGCCACAATGCTGGGCTGTTTTTAGAAACAGGGTCTCACTCTTGCTCAGGCTGGTTTTAAACTCATGAGGTCAAGCAATGCCTCAGCCTCCCAGAGGGCTGGGATTACAGGCATGAGCCACTGCGCCTGGCCCATATTGATTTTCAAAGTTTACCAGCCTTGGAACAAATCACAATTGGTCCTGTTAAATAATTCCTTTTTCATATTGTTCGATGAAATTTTCTAATATTTTCTTGAGGATTTTCAAAAAATGTATGTCCATAAGAAATATTTTACTATGATTTTTCTTTAACATCTTTGACTGGATTATTATTAAAATAAATACATCTTATTTTAATTTTTATTTATTTACTACTCCTTTGAGCCACAGGCACCACCCAATACATCTTATTTTAAATACAAAATGTTAATGGACCTTCAGAAAAACACATTTGACTGACAGCTTGAAAATATCCACATTTTGGAATGGAGGCTCCTTTCCTGTCTATAATGTTTTGCACTTTTTGCAACACAGTAGTTAATGCAAAAATAATATCTAACTAAGGAACAAAAACTCTCAGCTGTGCCTCCTTGGCTAGTCCCTTACCTAGCCTTTAAAATTTATTCCTGTTTCTAACTTTTTGTTTCTTTTATTTTCCCTAGGAAAAGCTTTAGCATCCTTCTGTTGTAAGGGGCACCTGATAAGTATCAGCCACCCACTACATTATCTCTGAGAGGAGGGAATAGTAACTAAAAAATGGTATTTCCATGTGCAATCACAGTGATACCTCTTTTTCTTACACTTTGCAAAGGTTGCAAGGTACTGAAATCATGGATATTTTTAGCCCAGCAAGAGACCTTAGAAATCATCTCATCCAACCTCCTTATTTCAAAGATGAAGAAATTGAGTCTTAGAGTGTTTTAGCGGCTTAGCCACAGAATCATCCTTTTGATGTAGTTCACAAAGATAGTGAAGATTTAGTACAGTCTAAATCTTTTACCTACAACTGGGGAGACTGAAGCTCAGCAAGTGAAGGGACTTTTCCAAGATTACACAGTGAAAGGTGGGGAATCTAAAAGGTAGTTCCCATGTGGGGACTCTGAGAATCCTGTGCATGGGTAGCAGCAGCCTGAATCAGTTAAGATCGTTCAGTCTGAAGGCACAAAACCTGAGAAGAGGTAAAATGATAAAACCCATCAGGTCATCAGGTGTGAGTCTGGGCTTCCTCACTGTGCAATAAGGAATTTGGCCAGCATTTCTCCCCCATTTCTGATGGGAATCTCTAAAACCTTATAATTTCCTGAGTGACAGGACTAGCTTCATGGTGGGCTCCACAGACCACACCTGATAGTTCATGGTAAGAGTTGAATCATGGTGGATTCCTGGATGGTTTATACCAATATGATAACTCAGGAGAGACATTGGTCATGCCAGAAAGAGAAACTTGATAATTAGAGGGCTGAGGTTTGGTTCCAAATGATACCAGCTCAACCTTTCTTAAGGTAGAGAGGCTAGAGATGGAGTTCAACTCAGTGGCCAGTGATTCCATCAATCACACTCCCATAGAGGAACTCCAATAAAAAGCTCCAGTATTGGGAACATTTGACATCCTCCTCCTTCTAACTATTTGAAATTATATACCATATTATTATGAAATTCAGTAACCCTAGCACAGGATAGAACACTAGAACTTATTCCTTCTATCCAGAGATAATTTTGGATCCCTTAGCACATCTCTCTCTGTTCCCCCTTCCTCCCTACCCTTCCCAGCCTCTTTGTCCTTCTTGCATCTACAAGGTCTAATTTTCTTTTAACAGCCACATACAACCATCTGTAGGGTTCAATTTTCTGTTCCCAGCTTATTTCACTTAACATGATGTTCTCCAGTTTCATTCACATTGCTATGAATGACAGAATTTCATTCTTTTTTATGGCTGAATAGCATTCCACTGTGCACACAACCCACATTTTCTTTAACCATTCATCCACTACGGGACACTTAGGTTGATTTCCTATCTTGGCTGTTGTGACTAGCTTGGCAGTGAACATGGCAGATATCTCTTCAATGTACTGATTTACTTCCTTTAGGATAAATGCCCAGTAGCTGGATTGCTGGTTTGTATATTAGTTACATTTATAGTTTCATGAGGAACTTTCATGCTGCTCTCCATAGATAAATGTTTATAAATGTTTGAGATGATGGATGTGATAATTACTCTGATCTTATTACTATATATTAATAATTTTTAAATTTAAAAGTTATACCAAAACAAAAATTTCCAGTGAGCTCCCGGGTTGGCAGTTCTCTACTATTTACTGGGAAGATACTGTATCCTTGGAAATGACAAGAATTTCATGTTTGAGACCCTCTATCGCTCACCCTATGCACCGCCCCTTTTGGCCTGTTCTAATCTGCATGTCTTTATGCTAAACTAACACTGTAGTCATAAGACTTTCCTGAGTTCTATGAGTCACTCTAGTGAATTCTCAGACCTGAGAGAGAGGTCTTAGCCAGCTGGTCAGGATGAAAAATGGCCTGGGAACTCCAGAACTTATGGCCCATGTCTGAAGTGAGGGCAGTCTCGTGGAGGACAGTGCATCTAACCCATGAAGTCTGGCTCCATCCTGGGTAGTTGGTCATTACACTCACGTTTCTAGGATCATAAAGTTTTAGGGGTGAGGACAGAGATGAATCTGAAAAAAACTAAGGCAAAGACCATGAGAAACCCTTCTGTTTCACTTTACTCTCAGAAACACTCATTTTTTCGGAACTTCAGCCTTCATCATATCACAGCCGCCACACTCACTACAGTTTCTGAGGCCTCCAGACCATGAGCCATTCTTCAAAATATCCTAGCAATATTCTTAGTGCAGGAAGTAACACAGAGGTGGTTTTTGTTTTGTTTAGGGTTTCGTTGTTCATTTTTTTCCTGCTGGGGCAAGACTGATTATTTAGAGAGCACCATACAAAAGTCTTTCAGACTTTCTCTCATGTAGGCAAAAAAAGCAAACAAGAAACAAAAAACCTATCTCATTTCTTGTTTTGAGTAACTGCTGGTTTGCTTTTTTGCCAGGCAAATTTGGGAATTACTTGCATGCTGGAATGACCTGGCATCAAGGACAGCTGGCAGCTCTTCTCTCTCTAGGAAACCAGGCTTGTTTTGCATTACTTTTCCTCTTTGGAACACCATACAATTTTTAAAAGTCCTTTCCTGAGTCTGCTTGCTGCCCAGACTTGAATTCTGGAAGAGAATGGAAGGGCTGAGAAAGAAGATGAGCTGGGATGTTGAAGGCAGGGCAGGCACAGATGTGTAGCAAGAATTTGTTTCACAAGCAGGAAGCAAAGTGCACCATGCTATTTGTTTTTCTTCCGTTTGTTTGTTTTTAAAAGAATGGAGATGACTAAATTCACATCTTTTGGGTACACTTCACACTATCTGGGTGAAGGGCACACGTACTTGTAAAACTTTGACTCCATCTGTACAAAAACAAAGTATGCAAATAATATTCTGAAATAAAATAAAATAAGAAGAAAGCAAGAAAGAAACAACACCAAAGAGAAAGAAGAAAAAAATAGAAAGTGGGGTCAGGCTGCTTCAAGTGTTCTGAAGGAGGGAAGTCTGATGTACCCAGCCCCTCTCAGCTGAGCTCACTGAGCTCTGCACTGTGGCCATTACCATCTCCTCAAAGTGCTGGGGTGTGGAAGTCCTTCTGCCACTCTGTCTTATAGCAGGAGTACCTGAAGAGAACCCTGGTCGTTTTTTGGATGAAATGGATTTGTTTCATAGAAAAAAATGGCCTGATAGTGGAGATTCTCATCCTCACAATTTATTTGAGATGTAACCCTATGTTTTGTGAAAGATAACACATAATCAAATGCAGGAATTTAATAAATGTCTAGAAGTATTGATAGAAGAGAACTGGGAATGAGGAGCAGAGCAGAGTAAGACACTGATGGCATAAGGGAACAGGTGAATAAATACCATCTCCTCTGATAACAGCCGCAGCAGAGAGATGGGCATGTCCCACGGGGGCAGAGAAGAGCACCCAATCCCAAAACAGACAACAGAGGACAGGATGGGGGCATCTGAGCTGAAGGTAATTTGACAAGGTGAAAAGGGCAGGGGTTTTAAAGTTTACCGGATTAGTTGCAAGTCTCCATATCCAGCTCTATGACCTTGGGAAAATCACTTAACCTCTCTGAGCCCCCTCTTTATTCACTATAAAGATGTATACCCACCCTTGAGGTTCTTGGGAGGATTAGATGAAAACTTTAGTTATCTAGAACAGTGCCTGATCCATGGTAAATCTCCAGCAGACGGTAGCTCAGTGTTTGTGATTAGTGTTGAGTTGGACTTCTTTTCAGTAGGGAAATTGAGCCGTGGGCTCCATTCAGTGAGATGTGAAGATGCAAAAGATGACTCAGATCTCTTATTTGAACTAGGCAGATACTGAGGACAAGCACAATTAGGTATGGAGAAAGGAGGAGGAAGAGCAGGGTGGTGTGGAATCAGTTACAGCTAATATGCCTGCGGGACATCAGATAGGAGGATAATCCGGAAAGGAGGCACAGTAAGGAAGCAGAGGTTGCTGACTGCTTCAGTGCAATTCTTGAGGCATCATGGCAGCTCAGTGCCTCCTCTGCCTCCATCTTTATACGTCCTATGAGTCAAGAAGAGGACTCAGTCACTGTAATGACTCACACTTTAATCTGCCTCATCTCCCTGAATTTCTTGAGAGTAGCTACAGATAGCAATGTGCCCTTCCTGCATCCATTAACTCAATCATTTGTTGTTTAGTTTGATGACTATATCTACTTTATCCCAAATACCGATTTAGGATCTAGTGAAAGAGATCTAGAGATCTTTTTTCTACTGAGTAAAATAGTTGAGTTCCCAGCTCAATAAGCTTTAGTGCTTACATGTCTTTAAGTGTGGACATCCGCGCCCCTCCCTACTAACTGACAGTTCACTTTCCGTAGAAGAGGATACTTTC
Organism: Galago senegalensis; assembly: GCA_963575145.1. NCBI lineage: Eukaryota > Metazoa > Chordata > Mammalia > Primates > Galagidae > Galago > Galago senegalensis. The sequence continues at coordinate 23,779 of CAUYTI010043217.1, read as the reverse complement.
CCCATCACTTCAACTCAGGAAGACTTTGTGGCAAAAAAGAAAAGGAAAGAAAAAATGTCCAAAGGACTCTTATAAATCATAAAGTCCAGTCTCCTTGGTTCAATAAGTATTTATTAAAAGAGCACTGTGATGAGGCATTCTTATTTTTCAAATGGATCCTAAAGAAAATGGTATGGACTGAATGTGTGTCTCCTCCCAAAATTCCTATGTGGGTGCCTTAACCTTAACTTCCAGTGTTTGGCTGTATTTGAAAAAAAAAGAATTTTGATAGATTCTCACTTTGTCACCCTGGGTAGAGTGCAATGGCATCACAGCTCATAGCAACCTCAAACTCTTGGGCTCAAGTGATTCTCTTGCCTCAGCCTCCCAAGTAGCTGGGACTACAGGTGCTTGCCACAACACCTGGCTATTTTAGAGATGGGGTCTCACTCTTGCTCAGGCTGGTCTTAAACTCCTGAGTTCAAGTAATCTACCTGCCTCAGCCTCCCAGAGTGCTAGGATTATAAGTGTGAGCCATGGCACTGGGCTGAAGATGGGTTAATTGAGGTCCTAAGGTGGGGTTCTGATCCATTAGGATTAATGTTCTTATAAGAAAAGATGCCAGGGACCTTTCTCACTCTCTCTCTCTGCATATATGCACCAAAGAAAGACCATCTGAGCACACAGTGAGGAGGCAGCCATAAGCAAGCCAGGAAGAGATTCCTTATCAGGAGCTGAACTGGCCAGCATCTTGGTCTTCGGTTTTAGTCTTCAAAACTAAGGAGATCTAACACATCCAGAATTAAAATCTAGGTCTCCTTAGGCCCTAGTTAGGATTATTTCCACAATTAGCCATCACTTTTAGTTTTAATGAGAAACACACGTAAGCATCTTTGCTCTTAGCTATCTGCAGGACTGAGCCTCAACAACAAAGTCAGAAACCAGGCAAGAGCACGATCACAGCCAACACCCACAGTGTTCTTTCTCCCTAAATCCCACCCTTAGGCTCATACTGCCCATTGTCTATGTCTCATGGCTATCACCTCTACACCATGATCAAGGCCATCCTATACTTTCAAACCTGGGGTCATGAACTTTCCTTTTCTTCTTCCTACTTAACCAAAACCTGTTCTCAAAAGACTTGGCTATAAGAAAAAAGCTGACCCCAGAACAAATAGTTACTGACTATTTAATCTATATGTGGCTTTGTGCCTGGTGTTAGAATATTGGTCTTACAGATGAATCACAGGGCCAGCTCTCAAGGAGCGTACACTCCAGTGGGAGAGATAATACATGCATGTAATTAATTGTTTTCATTCCCTGTGCAAGAAAATATTAAATAAACTGCCAAGCACTGTCCTAGAAAGGTGGAGTACAATAATAAATCAGACAGACCACAATGCCCCCCTGGCACAGCATGTGTGCAGAGTACCAGGAAAGACTTCACTCCTGTGAGGAGAAGGAAGCCAAGTGAGAGAGGCAATGATTAAGTGGGTTCATGAAGCACAGCTGGGTTGCTAACAAACAACGTTAGTCCTCTTAGATATGGTTAATAGAATGGACTCTGGAGCTAATGACCTGGGTTTGAATCTATGTCTTAATACTCAGGTAGAGGTTGGGGGTTAACCAGGGATAAGTTACTTAACCTCTCTGCTAGGCAGTGTGTTAGTAAATGTTTAGAAAACAATTTTAAAAAAAGAAAGAGTGAAAAAAAGGGAAGGAGGGAGGAAAGAAGGACATGGAAGCAAGCTAGCTCTACTTTGTAGCCCCTGCCATTTTCCATGGTGTAAATACTTCCACTATGGCCTACTTCAAACTACCAACATGTTGTCCCTGGGAAGTGATGTTGGGTAATATACCATTTTATAGCATTCATATTATAAAGACACAATCAATAAACAACCTCAAAAGTATAGGGAAATAGTAAAATATTAAGAAGTGATGAGTTTCAAATGCTTACTGTTGGTTTTTTTTTAGATTTTTTTAAATTACATTATAGCTGTGTGCAATAATGCAATCATGGGGTAGAATGTGCTGGTTTTATATACCATTTGAAATATTTTCATCAAACTGGTTAACGTAGCCTTCATGGAATTTCCTTAGTTATTGTGTTAAGACATTTATATTCTACACCTAGTAAATTTCACATGTACCCTTGAAAATGCACCATAGTTGTGTTCCCACCAATTACCCTTCCTCCACCTATCCTCTCCCATTCTCTCCCCTCCCTCTCCTCTTTCCCCTTCTTCTTGGACTATAGTTGGGTTATAGCTTTCATATGACCCATAAATTTATAGCTTTCATATGAAAGCTATGAATTGGTTTCATAGTAGGGCTGAATACATTGGATACTTTTTCTTCCATTCTTGAGATTCTTTGCTAAGAAGAATATGTTCCCACTCTATCCACGTAAACATGAAAGAGGTAAAGTCTCCATCTTTTTTTAAGGCTGGATGATATTCCATGGGAATGTGTACTGTTTTTATTTTAAATATACTTCATTTAATTGTAAGTCTATATAATTTAATTTGTAACATGCCTATGCTTAAAAGTCACCCCCAAATTTCTTAAACTTTAACGGTCAGCTTGCTTTGGCTCTTGCAAGCCAGTAGGAGCCATCTCCAGCATGCCATCAACCCAGTGCCCCAATACCTCATTTACTAAATGAAGATAAATAGCTCTTAACTCTTGGGGTTGTTATAAGGATCAAATAAGATAGTTTGTAGCAGACACTCTGTGCCTAACAAATTATAAACACTTAACAAATGTTGGCTCTTATTATCATTATTTTTGCTATCATCACGTATATTTATAAACAGAGTACAAATAGCATAAACACCAGGAAGGATTTGTGAGTGAATCAGGTTGCTTGGAGATATGATCAGCCTTGTGACAACCTCATCAGTCAGTAGCCATCGCTAACCAATGATGGTGCAGGTGCCACCATTCTGAGACATGAGCCCGTTTGTCACTGGTGCCCTGAAGATGTGGCAATTGCAGGCACTGGCACATGAGTTCTTCCCTGGGGAACTGGGTGTGAGGATGAACCTACGCTGGGAATAATCTATTATTCTCAGGCTGCAAGTGTCTCCTGGCTGTCTTCTATTTCAGTGCTGTTCAGATGTCTGGCTTCTTGCCCTCTGAGAGCCACAGCCACCCCAGAACTCTGCTGCCTTTTTCTTCCTTCTGCCCCAAGGACTCTTAGGGGAAATGGGCTGAGGAATGAAACTGACATTTACCCGTAAGTATTGCTTTATGCCAGACATCTTTCTAAATCCTTTACATAGATTGACTTAGTCTTCACAAAATGGAATGAGACAAGTATTTATATCACCCCCATTTGGTGCATAAGAAAACATGTCCAAAATCTATCCTTAAGTGAGTGAAAGAGCTGGCATTAGCACCCAGACATAGACTTCAAGGCCCACACCCTTCACGACAGCTATCACTTTTATCAGATGCTTTCATCATGGGCAACAGTGGCATGGAAGCCAAGTAGACAATTATTTTTGGGGTTTGGGATTTTAATATATCCTGGGCAGGACAAAAACTTGAATCTCTCAATTGCACTTTTTAAAATCTTGAATTCTGTGACAAACAGTGGAAGAAGATGGAAGTAGTCAGTCATTCAACAAACTTTTTGTCAAGTGTCTTCTGCGTGCAGCTGGTATTACTCTAGCACTTGCAATGTACAGGAATAAGGCAGAGTTGCCCAAGAGGCATGCAGCAGAGTGATAGGAAACACACCAGAGAGTGTGTCTGGAGAAGGTGGAGGATCCAATTTTCTCAAGCATTTGGATAGCATAATCCACAGCACTGTAGAACCAAATGAGCCACAGCCTCAGAAAGGTCACAGCCTGTCAGAAGAGACTATTAAGCATCTAAAGACATAATTGAATTACAATATAAAAAGTTTCATAGCCAAGGTTTGTGCAGGCAGGGTGGGGGAGGGACAGAGATGGGCGGGTATTGCACATGGGGGGAAAAACATGGTCAAAGGAGGCAGTCAAAATACTACAATTAAACTAGTTTATTTTATTTTACTTTATTTTATTTTGACTGAGTCTCACTTTGTCATCCTCAGTAGAGTGCTGTGACATCATAGCTCACAGCAACCTCAAACTCTTAGCCTGAAATGATCCTCCTATCTCAGCCCATGAAGTAGCTGAGACTACAGGTGTCCACCACAGCACCCAGCTATCTTTAGAGTCAGGGGTCTCACTTTTGCTCAAGCTGGTCTCAAACCCATAAGTTCAAACAACAAACATTTTGTTTTTAAGAATAATTTCCAAAGTGGGAAAAAATATAACTAACAGAGAGAAGTCTCAGTTCCCAAGGGGGGAGGGTAGCGTAAATATAAGACAGGGGAAAAATTGAAATTGAGCATGATGCAAATACAGCAAGCAGGTTAAGGATGGAGAGTTGGGTCATCTGGTTTGCAGATGGCAGAGCTGAGACTGAGACAGGGAGGCAGTGATTTCATTCATGGCTCTCCCAGAGCTGACTTTGAACCCAGCTCTTCCTATTAGCATTTCAATGAATTTTTTGTAACTCCAACTTAGAGGACAGGGGAGCTCCTATGCCTGAGTGACAGGGAACCTGGAATGCATTTAGGATGGGGAGCTGACTAGAGATGACAGAGTCACACCTGGATAAACCATGGCTCAGGTTGTCTAGGAAATTGGAAATAAGTAAGTACTCATGCCAACTGGGTATAAATAGAAGGCATTCTAAGAGGGGAGGGCAGAGGCCTAATGAGATGAGGGAGGATTTGCTGACAGGGACATAGGGAGTCCCTGGCAGGGTTGGTATTAGAAACTCCCAGATCAAAAGTCCTGATAATGTCTTTGCAACTGAATGGGCTCCTTGGTCTGTAAACTGTCCTCCTGTGAGTCATCCATAAAGAAGAGAGAGTGGCCTACAAAGGAAATGAATGCTTCCTCAAAACGTCCTACATGATAAAAATCAGGAACATGGAAAGCCCAGCGTTGCAGCTATAAAGAGGAGGCTAAGGGCAGTGGTATTCGCACACAGGCTGGGACAATGCCCATCCCCAACCCTCACTTATGCCCAGTACCCCACCCCGAAGGTGCTCTCCTTTCCTCCCCTATCGACCTCAAATATATATACCAATCCTGCAGGTACTGGGCCAGATCGCCCTCCCTCCATGACCACGATCCTTGTAACTACAGCCTGCACAGATCACTTCCATTTTCTGCCTTCCCATAGCGTGAAAAACCATCAGGAGACATGTTGGTGCTCACTTGTGTTTTTTCCTAATTGTTTCATGTGGAAATATCTTATCTTCATGACAGAACACACTCCCTGAGGAAAAAGCAATGTCTTCTTTTCATCTTGTTCCCTAATGATGGTTAACATAGGTAGGCGATGCTCAGAGAATAAATGCTCCTTCAGTGAACATGGCCATGGCGTGTGCAGACGATCCAGGATGAGAGATGATCAGGACGCCGCCCCCACCCTCACCCTCAAAAAGCTGCCACTCTCCGGAGAAATGGGCTTATTTAAAGAAACAGAGACGAGTCTCATTACAGACTAATCTGTGTCCCTTATTTCACCAGAGAAAGCACCAGAAAAACCACATAGACTTGCTGAGGCCCAGGAGTTAGAGAAGGAGAAACTGCAAGGTATCTATTTACCTGGGGTTGAGTGTCTTTGGAAACTACCCTTGCATGAGTATCAGACCCTTTGTGTATTAAGGTTCTGAAAGGAAGCCATCTGAGCCTGAGAAGAGGCCCAGGGAAAAGAAGAACCAACATTCCAGGGGTTGAGTGGGTTCAGCATATCCTGACTTGGAGGCAGGATAAAACTACATCTTTTCTTGGGATGTGTTTGCATAGAGAGTTTGAAGGACACAGTTTCCAACCTACGGCAACATCCAGAATGGATAGCCCAGCTTCTGCGACTGTGTCCCAGCCCTACCTTCAGGGGGCGCCCCGGTCAACTCGAATTCTCCATAGCTGAAGTGACCTGCGCCAGCACCTCTCTGCTGCTCAGACAAAGCCCGCTTAGGCTGGTCTCTATTCTCCACCAGCCCCCGTCCCTATGGGGCAGAGGAGAGGGGAGAGGGCCAAGCTGAATTTGCTGTAGATGTTGCACCACTAAAGATGGGATTGTCATCAGCAGGGATGAGCCAGGTGGAGGATGTTACCAGTGGGAGCAGGGGATGATGGGAACCTCTGCAGGTTGAGGACAGCCTGGGAGGCATTTGTGATGCCCCACGCCAGCCCACCCCAACTGTACATGAATGTTGAGAAGAATACTTGGTTATAGAACAGCAGGATTTTTAAAACGAATGCATTGAGATGTGATGTAGATACAATAAATGAATGCACCCATTTTAAAGAGAACAGTTTGTAGCATTATGACATATGTATACCAGGTCAGACAATTAAGTTCTCAAAGTTGTCCTAGAAAAACTGCTTACACACCTCACCGCTGAATATCACTATGGTCACCTACCAGTTCTCTTTGCTTCCAAGCCCACATAACCACCGACCTGACTCCCATCACTGCAGACAAGCCGTGCCTGCTCTAGAACGTCATCTGCATGGATTTATACAGTATGCACTCTTTTCTGTCTGTTTCCACTGGCTTAGAAAAATTGTTTGCAACAGTTTCTTCCGAAATTTTTCAAACAGACAGAAAAGTCAAAAGCAGTTTATCCTGGATTCTCCCAGGCAGGTCTTGCTTTTCTTGCTTTATTACATTTCTATCCATGTAGCCATCCTTCTCACCACTTATCAACTTGCCTTATTTTTTGATACATTTCAAAGTGAATTTCAGACATTAATCAACTCCCCCTCAACACTTCAGGGTGTATTACTAACTAGAATACAGTATTTCTTACCTATTTTCTTTTAAGCTAACATTGGTATGCAATAGAACGCACAAGTGTTTAGTGTACATTTTCTGAGTTTTGGCAAACATACGCGCCCTTGTTACTCAAAGCTCTATTAAAACGTAGGATGTGACATCACTCCAGAATCCCCCTCCCACCCACCCACACTTTTTCCCAGGAAACACCATCTGCCCCTCTGCCAAGACAACTTCTGCTCTGTTTTCTACTATACATTAGTTTTGTCTATTATAGAACTTTATGTCATTGTATCACAGTGCTTAAGAATTTAGGATTGGGCTTGGCGCCTGTGGTTCAACCGGCTAAGGCGCCAGCCACATACACCTGAGCTGGCAGGTTCAAATCCAGCCCAGACCCGCCAAACAACAATGATGGCTGCAACCAAAAAATAGCTGGGCATTGTGGCAGGCAACTGTAGTCCTAGCTACTTGGGAGGCTGAGGCAGGAAACTTGCTTGAGCCCGGGAGTTGGAGGTTACTGTGAGCTGTGATGCCATGGAACTCTATCCAGGGCAACAGCTTGAGGCTTTGTCTCAAAAAAATAAAGAATTTAGGATCAGAGAAAGCTGGGTTGAATCCCAATTCCTCCATTATTAGGCATTGGGTAGGTATGTCACGTCTCCACGCCTCAATTTCATCATCTGCAAAATCACGCACATTGAAGTCCAACGCCCAGTAAGTGCTCAGTCATTGTTAGATGTTATCACTATTAATAATAAATACAGCGTTTGTAGAATATCATCTTGAGGCAAACGTAGTGATTTCCTAAAGGCACAGCCATTTAGTGATTCTGACTTGCTGGCCCAGGGTCCCACTCGGACTCCTGGTGAAAGGAAGTTGGAAGAAAAACGAAATTACTGGACTACGGATGCTGGCATGTGGGGGGCAGAGATAATTCAGCCTTCTGCAAATGAAAATTAATCATCTTGGCTTCGCTCAGCAGGCAAGCAGCAAAAATGCCAGTTCTTCCCTTCCCTGCCACTGGCGAGATTGTTCAAGAAATGAAGAAAGAAGATGGGGTTGTTGGAGGAGGCAGCCCCACAGACTACATCCTCTGTATCAGATATGGGCATTATCAGCTTCCTCCCCACCCCGCCCTCCACTGCCCTTTACTTAGCCACTGGCGTGACAGGCTAACAGCCCCATGTTTCTGGCATTATTATTCTTTCAATGAATCTAGTTTCAATATACTCCCACAGTACGCACTTTTATCTAGGCCTGCTAAAAAAAACCTATCTGCTACAACAATTGGAATAGCTAAGCGGGCATTAGATGCATATACTAAAAATGTCCACTGCTGAGATAAACAGGCATTTGTGTGTCTGCTTAGTGCCTCAGAGAACATTTACTGGAGGGGTGGTGGTCCATTTCCTGTGCCTCCTTCTCAAAATTATTAACATAACATTGCAATGCTCTTAACATGTAGGCAGAATTTCTTACTTTTTGTCCCAAGCATTTTGCGCTGTGCTGTCTACAATGATGTTCACAATAATTTCGTGACATGCAGTGAGGTTGATATCCCAATGTCTGTATTTCACATAAGGCAAAATTAAGAGCCAGAGCTTTCACGTGATACCTATTTCTATCTTCCAGACCCATAATCCTGCAACAGAAATGTGGTTGGCACCTGTGAACCTGCCCAGAGTGCATTCTCCCTTCCTTCTAAGTAAAAGCAGCTAACAGTGCTCACCTCTCTGTATTTTTCTGCCATTAATTATGGCCATGTGGCCCTGCATGGGTCATGTGAAGAGTCTGGGAATCAAGACTCAGCGTGTCCCTTCAGCCTTGTTATTTGTACCTGTTATGTAGACGCAGGAGGCTGGAAGTTCTGCAGCCACGAGGGCCCATGGCTGACGTGGAGATGAATGGGAAGGTTAGAAGAGTGAAATGAGGAAGAGTCCAGTATCCTTATGGCTCTGCAGAGCCACAATGAGATCATCTTCTCCTGCCTGCTTCCTATCTCCCTGATCCATCATTTTTTGTGTTAGTTGTTGATGATCGGTGAATCCTAACTGATCTAGAACACATTTCTCTCTGGACTGTAATGTACTTTCATTTTCCAATCAATTGAGTAAATTCCTGTTCTTTCACAGCTCTGCTCAAGTGCTCTCACGTCTGTGGAATCTTCCCTGAACTGTGCACAGTGGTTAGGGCTCCCCACTCTGGGTTCTGTAGTATCCTGCAGACAACGCCTTTATTGCTCACATTGTACTGGTGAGCTATACCTGGATGTGTCTCTTCTCCTCCAGTAAACGCCTGCAAGGACAAGGACTATGACTTACAGCCCCAGACCTGTCACTCCGTGGCTACTCAGTAGCATTCCATGGAATCAATTGCTTCACCTACATCAATCACTGCATTTTTGTTATCTTTTTAGAGATCTCTTTGCTCCACTCTTAAATATTCATGTTTTTCAGTCACATACTCAGACCTCTTCCCATTTCCTTCCTTGAATGACCTCATTCAGTCTCATAACTCATCATGCTATGAAGATGCCAAAACCTTCCACTCAGATCTCCACTTTAGAATCTTCAGCCTCAATCCTCACGGAAGCACCATCAGTTTATCACTTGTTTGTTTGGTCTAGTGGTTGTGACTGCTATTTGTGACTTGAACCCACCTGCCAGGTTTAAGTCCTTGTTCCTCCACTTATCAGGTAGTGTGACTTTGGGTGGGTTACTTAGACTCTCTGTGCCTCTGTTTCCTTCTCTGTAAGGAGAGTAGCACCTAGGGAGAGCTGTTGGGAGGGTTGGGAGGGTTAAAGATCTCACTATACGTGTGAACCACTCAGAGCAGTGCCAGGCTCATAATTGGTTGTCTCTGTTGTCATCATCTCTGTTGTCAACCAGCCCGCCTGGTTCCCCACTTCCCCTCATTACACCCATTCTCAGCTCATCCCTTCTCTGCTAACATAGGAGCCTGCTCACCTTCCTATAGGGTCGATCTCAGTGTTCCCAGACAGAAACCTGAATTAGACTTTGCCTCCTCCATAGCCCTTCTTCTGGGTATTGAGAAAGATCTGTCACATGGTCAGATATATTTCCTGAACACCCTTGACTCCATCTTTGCATCACAGAGCTGGCCAGGCACAAAGCATCTAGACTGACTTACTGGGATTGCCTCTAGCATGTGGTCCTGCTCTGTTTTCATACCCATTAATTGCTTCTACCATATTCTGGCCACAATCCTCTTCCCTTTGTGCAAATATGATCATGCCATCCTTAGTATAATCCTCTGAGATAAATCACCTCCAGGATAAATAACACCCCCTCCAGTCAAGCAGCTTTTCTCCCCTGCTTGTTCTCTGCTCACCTGGACAGCCTGACACCCCACTGGCACCCCAGCCCCACCAGCTCTGTCTTCTCTTTCTCAGATCCCCCACGTTAGTCCTCCCCTCCATGCCTTTGACTATTTTATTCTTTTCATCTGGTATGCCCTTCCTCTAACCTGCTCCCCCCACCCAATAGGTAGGGTTGATTTCAGCCCACTCTGTTTCCTCTCAGATTTCCCACACAAATCTGAGGGGCTGATTTCCCACACAGATCTTTCCTTCATACCCCTGTTGTAATCCATGTTCAGATGCATCTACCAAATTGAAATCTCACTGGCTTGTAACTACTTTGTTGCATGACTTTCTTCTCTAGATTATAGACTTCTCATAGTCTGAAACAAGGTCAAGTTTGTTCGTCTTTATGCCTCTAGCACATATCCCAGGGCTTGAAATGTAATAGACTCATTTGATACTAACCATGAGTCTACTGCCAACGTTGGGGGAATTAACTGTTCCTGTTTCCTAGATATTAAAAGTAGGCCCCAAGATTAGTGAAGAATACTGGCTTTGATGTCCCTAGGCTTTAGTTTGAAGCCTGGCTCTGCCATTTGGAGCACACTGTGTGACCTCTCTAAGTTCCAGTTGTCTCATCAGGTGACATCTTTCTTCATAGGTTGTCACACATTCTAATGACACGGTGAGTACTTGACTCAAGCCCCTGGTGCAGAGTTGTCACTGCTATTTTTATGGGAATAACTCAGGGCTTTATTTGACAGCAGAAGACTCCATCTGGTTCAGCTCAGCCTCTCACACCTCACACAGCCCCTGATGCAGAGTAAGCCCTGAGTAAATATTTGCTGGGAAAATAAATTGGGCTAACAAGTCAGAACTGGAACACAAATGGCTCGTGCGCCATGCCCCATGCTGTTTCCACGCTGCCAGCATGCCGGTTCTCTTTATGGTCGTTATGATCCCTCCCTCCGAAGATGAGCCTCCAAACCCACATTGAATCTGTCTGGATCCAGGAGTGATGACTCAAAGCCAAGTTCCAGCCAGCAGCACCTGGAAGCTGGAGCAAGCACAAGCCCTCTGGGGGCAGAGTCAGTGCCTTTCACCTGGCCCTGCCTTGGAGAAATCGTCTCCCTCACATTTCCCGGGGCTGTGTGCCCCCTACTTATCTCCCATACTCAGCCAAGGACAGTGCAAACACAGCACCAAATCCAGGTGCTTCCCATCCCAAACACACTCACCTGGCCTCTTCCTAACGAGAGGCCTTCTCTGTGCCTCCTTTCACTAAGACCCTGTCCCTGCCGCTCCTCAGTTTTCCAATTTGCACCATTTCTAGGATGTGCCCAGGGCATCGTCCAATGACATCCAATCCTTGCTTCCTAAATAAATGAGCAGCTAACAACGGATGACAAAATTAGTACACTTGCTCAAGAACAGAGACGGGCAGAGCAATAGTCTGATCTTAGGAAAAGAGGAGATTTGCTAAAAACATGCCTTTGGCCACAGCAGCTCTGCATTGGACTTACCCCCCAACTTTCAGAGCCCGTGTTCTAAGAAAGTCACTTAAACCCCCAGAGCCTGATAGACATCACTTGCACAATGGGGATATTATCACATTATATCCATCCTATAGTTCCTCACACAGAGATTGCGTGGGATGAAGGCACCAACACTAATGAAAATGGCTTGTAATCTGCTCGGGTCAGAAGAATAAAGGGGCTGATTTTACCATCCCTGGAGAGCCCGAGATTTGGAAATACCACATGCAGTGTGCCTTTGTCCTACCAGCTATTTCTCTCTGTACATGAACATGCATCCGATAAAATTTCCTTAAAATGAGTAACAGTGCACTCACATATCTAAAAGACTGAAAAAGAAATAGGACTAAACTGGTCTTGTTAACTCCAGAAAGTAGACTCAGGGCCAATGAGCAGAAACCAGACAAGTGGGTTTCTACTTAGGGAAAAGAACAGTTGAAAGAGGGCTCGAAGGGCCAGCAGCTGGAAGTGCTGCCCTGAAACGTGGTCATCTCCATCCCCATCACTGGAGGCATTTAGGAAAGGCCAGCGAAACCTGGTGAGGGATGTCCGAATTCCTGACGCTCTTAGAATGCTGAGCGCAACCCATTCAGGGGTCTTTCCACTCCAATTCTATTTCCAGGATTCTAAGCACAGCGAGTATGTCAGTCGGGGACACCCAGCTCCCGAAGTCCCAAAGATTGACTCTGACACTCATTCACATCCTGAGTTGCCTAAAACATGATAACAAATTTAAAATGCTTTTTTTTGAATAGTAAGGACTAGAAAGCATGAATGAGAAACAAGAGATGAACAGAAATGACCAGGAATATTTGCAAGAGAACCAACCAAATCTCAGAGACACTCCAGATATGTAACACGATCATCCAGAGCAACATTTTTGTTAATGGAGGACTCATCCATATACAAGGGTGGTCTGGTAAGATGATGGAGCTGAGGCTCAGTGCCTGTGGCTCAACCGGCTAAGGCGCCAGCCACGTACACCTAAGGTGGCGGGTTCGAATCCCCGGCCTGGACCCGCCAAACAACGAGGGCTGCAACCAAAAAAATAGCTGCGTGTTGTGGCGGGCACCTGTGGTCCCAGCTACTTGGGAGGCGGAGGCAGGAGACTCGCTTGAGCCCAGGAGTTGGAGGTTGCTGTGAGCTGTGATGCCACGGCACTCTACCCAGGGGGACCGCTTGAGGCTCTATCTCAAAAAAAAAAAAAAAGTCAAAAAACAATAGGTGATGGTGCAGATGCAGTGAAAAAGGAATACTTAACAACGAATCGAGCGAATGTAAATTGGACAACTTCTATGGAGTTCAGTATGGATATTTCTCAAAGAACTAAAAGTAGATACATCATTCGATACTGCAATCCCACTACTGGGTATCTACCCAGAGGAAAATAAATCATCATATCCAAAAGATAGCTGTACCTTATGTTTATTGCAGCACAATTATTTACAATCATAAAGCCATGGAATCAACCTAAGTGCCCATAAACTTATGAGTGGATACAGAAATTATGGCATATGTATATACTGTGGGGTTCTATCCAGTGATAAGAAAGAATAAAATAATGTATTTCACAGCACCTTGGGTGGAACTGAAGGCCTTTATCCTAAGTAAAGTAACTTGGGAACAGAAAAATAAATGCTGTCTATTCATTCTCATTTATAAGTGATAGCTAAACTACGGCTACACAAGAGTGTACAGAGAGGAATAATGGACAATGGAGACTCAGAGGGGAGGTAGAAGGGGGTGAGGGATAAAAGTTACCTATGGGGTACAATGTATACTACTCAGGTGATAGCTACACCCAAACCCCAGACCCTACTACTATAAAATATATACATGTAACCAAATTCAATTTGTATTCCACAAATTTAGTAAAATAAAAAAGGAAACAAAAAAATTTAAAAAAAGGAAATGAAAAGGCAATTTACAGACTGGGAGAAAGTATTTGCAAACCTTAAATCAGATAAGGGTTATTCCTTGAAATATATACGAAATACATACAACTCAATAGCAAAAACCCAAATAATCTGATTCAAAAACGAGCAAAAATGGAATTTCTCCAAAGAATACATACAAATGGCTAATAAGTATGTGAAAAGATGCTCAACATTATTATTCATCAGGGAAATGCAACTCAAATCCACATGGAGATATCACTTTATGTCTGTTAGAATTAGTATTATAACGCCTCCCCCCCCATAGCAAATGTTGGTAAGGTTGTGGAAGAAAGTACTCTTGTCCACTGTTAGTATGAATGTAAGTTGGTGCAGCCAGTATGGAAAACAGCATAGAGATTTCTTAAAAAATAGAAAGTAGAGCTGCCATCCAATCTAGGAATGGCATTTCTGGATATATATTCAAAGGAACTGAAATAAGGATCTTGAGTTATTGCACTTGAGTTATTGAACTTGCACTCCCATGTTCATCGCAGCATTATTCAAAATAGCCAATATATGGGAACAACCTAAACACCCACTGTTGGGTAAATGGATAAAGAAAATGAAATACATACACATAGTAGAATATTATGCGGCCTTCAGAAAGAAGAACATCTTGCCATTTGAGACAACATGGGTGAACTTGAAGGTCATTATACTAAATGAATAAACCATATGAAGAAAGAAAAACATTTTATGATGTCACTTATATGATACATTTAAAATAGTCAAACCCATAGAAGCAGAGAGTTGGATGGTGATTGACAGAGGTTGCAGATAGGAAAAATGGAGAGATAGGTGTTAGTCAAAGGTGCAAAGTTTTGGTTATATAAGATGAATATGTTCTAGAGATCTGTTGGCATAGTGCCTAAAGATAACAATACGGTATTGTGCACTTAGAATTTTGCTAAGAATGTAGATTTTATGGGTTAAATGTTTTTATCACAAAAAATTATAATAAATAAAGAGGGCAGGGAGAAACTTTTAGAGGTCATGGATAGGTTTACGGCATCATTGGCAGTGAAGCTTTTGGCATGCATACTTATCTCCAAACCCGTCAAGCTGCACATATCGAGCATATAGCTTTTTATATGTCGATCATTCTTCCATTATAAAATAGTAATACAATTATGTCACTCCTATACATAAGATTCAGCAAATGGTTTCCTATTATACTCAGTGCAAAAACTAGTCTATGGCCCTAAAAATATGGCCCTTTTCTATTTCCTCAAACTCTCTTACTCTTCATTTGCCATGTTCTGGTGACACTGGTCCTTTCTCAGTCCCTTAAGCACATGAAGTTCATTCCTGCCTCAGGCTGTGTGCAGTGGCTGCTCTCCCTCTCTGACATCTTATCTAAAACAATCAACTCCATTGTCTCTTCATAGTTTTTAATTTTTCTTTGTGGCACTCACTTCTACTTGAAACTGTAGCATGTATTTATTTGGTTCCTTGTTTCTTGTCTTTATCCACTATTTGTATGTAAACTCTGTGAAGTAGGGACTTTTTCTTGGGGCCTAGTATAGTGCTGGCACATAGTATTTATTGAATGAATAAGTGGCTAGATTTGCAACTCACAGATCATTTTCTCTCTCTGGATGGAAATTTGCTCATTTGGAAAATGAGAGATTGAATTAGATGACTTCCAATCACCAATTTGGTTCTAAAAACTCTAGAAGCAGATGAGAAATTGGCAACGTGATAGGAAAGAAAAGGTGCCCAACCACATCACAGGAATAGAAGGAATATTTTAATAACAGTTCGCTTTTTCTTCTTTTATAATTGCTTTTAAAAGTTATTTAAATCAACATGTCCTTAAGGTCTAATTGTGTCCCTAGCATGGGGATGAAAAACTTTGAGACCTAAAGTAGATTTTAGCTATACTGCTGAAATGATTCAGACTTAAGGAAACACAACTGTGGACTGGGATTAGTCTGGAGAGTTTTACAAAGTAGCCAGGTCATGGTTTAGGACCTGAGGAAGTTTTTATATTTGGTCTGACAATAGGTGGGAAGTCTTTAAAGGTCGTTAAGAAGGGAGTGGCAGGCCAAAATTAGAGTATCTGGGAAATAATCTGTAGACTTCTTACCAAAATTGAGATATCTGATCAGATTTTAATCACAGAAGATTTAGACATGTGTTTTTTTACTTTGTGTGGAAGCATCATTTCTAGCATATACTAGGTACTGTAAAGACTATTCACTGGGTGAAGTCAGAAAGGAAGTCGAGCCTGGAAGGGTTAAGAGGTGGAAGCCCAGTGAAGACTGCTTGCTGCACTGGCTTCTGCCCATTGCCCTGTCATGCTGTGATGTGGACAGCTCTGGGATCCTCATTGACTGGGGAGGAAACCAAAGATGAGATATATTCATATTTCAAATCCTATAGCTGCAGCTGGGACTTGAATTCAGACCATTCTGTATTCCATGAGGGCTTGATGTGATAGGACCTGGTCTTGTGGCAAACACTCATGCTTAGCACACACTTATATGCCATTCCTCCCCTACTCTGAGTTCATAATTACAATACAGTACAATCTGAAGTTTTCCCCCACAAGGAATTAGTATTCTATTGGGGATCCACCCGGATTCTAAACAGTGAAAGCTCACCATCAAGAACTTGATTGAATGACCCACCTGGAATTGTATATACTTCATTAATGCTTTTCATAAATCATGAGTTTGACAGGTTACTGGCATGGACTTTCCAAATCTCATAATTGTGTTTTGTTTTTCTCTTGCTTCATCAGTCTCCTTTCACTGGCTGACAGCTTAGCAAATGTTACTAGAACTACTAGCTACTGCAGTGACCACTTTTGTAGCAAGCACCACCAGAACTGCTATAGGTGTCTGAGGTCTGAAACTTGGGCTGTATGCAGTCTTGGCTTGGCCACGTATTAGCTGGGTCACCTTGGCAGATGTCTGCTATCAGATCTGTAAAGAGAAGACAATATATGTATATGATGGTAACTATTTTATAAGGCTGCTGTGGGTATGACGTGAGATAACGTAGGTAATGGTAGTGCAGTGTCTGGCATGCAGGAAGTGCTGGATAAATGCTAGTGATTATAATACTAGTGGTAAGTTCCCAGAGGCCGGAGGGATCTTAAAAGACCAGCTCCTCAGTTGTACAGAGATAGCGATCACTTTCATGTTTATCCATAATAGGTGAGTTCGGGAGAAGAAAAGGATCTTACACTGATGGAGGTCATTATTTGAATTTTCATCTCACTTGGTCAGGAAGTCACCCCAAGATTATGGGCTCTCCTGGACGTGTGCAGAGCAGTACTGTTTCCTTCCACTCTGTTATAACCTCTATGGAGGCTTGTTTTTGTATTTTTGGAATCTAGCATAGTGATAAGATCAGCAGATCTGATTTATTTATTTATTGAGACTGGCATCCCTTTGTCTTCCAGGCTCTGGAAGGTAGTGGTGTAGTCATAGCTCACTGCAACCTCCAGCTCCTGGGTGCAAGTAAACTTCCTGCTTCAGTCCTCTGAGTAGCTAGGACTACTGGTGTGCCATGAGGTCTCGCTATGTTGCCCTGAACTCCTGGCCACCTGGGCATCACAAAGCGATGGGTTTACAAGCGTGAGGCACTGTGGCAGGTCCAACAGGCTTTTAGTAACTCTCTGTTGAATGGACGAATGCATAGAGAAGTAAGCTATTAATAGAAGATTTTATAGAAGTAATAGATACTTCCTGTAAAACATTAAACAAAACCAAAATACATAAAGAAAAAAAAAGACTATGAAATTCTATCCCCAGAATTAACTATTGCTAGGAGTTTGGTACCTATTTTCCTGATTTAAAGAACGCACATGCTAATGTGTATGTATTTTTAAAAAATGGCCTTATACTATTCAAGCTATTCTATAATTCATGTTAAATTTAAATGTATTTTAAGGACATTTTTCTGGATCAATTCATATAGATCTACATTTCTTTTTAGGGGTTGCTGTTTCTATCACATGATTTCATCATCCATTTTCCTCTTGATGGAAATTTTGATTGGTTACAATTTTTTCACTATCTGATGTAATATTTCAAGACATGTTCACATTCATATATTTGTCTTCTTGGGAAAGTGATTCTATTGGAAAAAAACCCTAAATTGCTAAGTGAAAAACTGTTCATATTTAAAGTTTTGATGTCATGCTTTGCTTCCAAAACTTCCTTAGAAGGAATTTGGAAACATGGTGTTTATTAGCAGTGTCCCTCCCCAGATGACAGGATAGGCCACTTATCCTAGTGCTCTTTCATTTAAACAATAAAAGAGGGTACTGAAAGTGGGTTCGTGGGATTTTGTGGGTTGTAGCTAAAGAAAATTCTTACACCTGGCAGCTCATCCTCTCTGACCAAGTAGGCAACTATAGGGGGTGGATACATATAGAAGGATGGGGAAGGAAGGAGATGCCCATTCAGGTGCACTTCTGTAAAATTATTACAATTACAAAATGGAACAATGGAGACTGTCTCACTGCAGCGAAGATGGAAGGGGAGAGAAAGAAGGGCTGGAATCGGGATGGCTTTGTGATGCTGGCAGGGATTTTCAGCGTGATTTAGTGTGGATTGATTTGCAGTTTATTCTGCAGCCATTGTTTGTAATGTGCTTTGCCAGCTCATGTACCCTGAACCTTAATTGTTCTAAATTAAACTATAGGGACCAGACAGCACACATTTCAATCAGAAGGACAAAATATTGCACCAAATCCCACAGGGATACACCAGCCCCTGCTAGGATGGGCTCGTACTCAGGGAAGAGGGAATAAAAGTGCTCAGGAGGGCATCAGATTGGAATTGTATAGGTTCTGTTCTATTTGTATACAAGGTAAAATTCAAGCGTGCCACCTCGACTTGTGTGTATGCCTAGTGGAATACTCAAATACTGTTGCCTGCAATATGGTATTTACCTAAACAGTATAGAAATGTAACCCTGAGCTGAATTTCCCTGTATTTTGTTCATTAACATGGATTTTAAAAAGTGAACTGAGTTGGGGAGTGTCTATGTTAGGCTGAAAAAGTGGCAAGGAATTCTCAAGCTTTATCTGAATGTGCAGAAGCTTCATTTCTTCAGGCAAAAGTTGCTTATTTTTCTTTTATTATTCCTTGTCAGGATGTATAGCTCTAAGTCAACACTGAGCCTGGGAAATGACCTGGAGTCTGGACAGGGAGTTTAGGCAGAAGCATTCCTTATTGACTGAAAGAGGGTAATAATTTTTCACCTCATCCTCTTCCCAAAATGTAAAAAACAATCATAACTATGGAAATACTACATTCTCTCCTTCAAGTCATCTCTTTTTTACCTTCAAAACTATAAAAAGTAAAAGTGATACAGCACACACACACATACACACAACACACACAAATTTAAATTATGCCCAAAGGTATAAATAAACAGTAAAAATCAATTCTACTCCCCATCATTTTCTAGTGTCTTCTACCAGCATGTATATATTTTATATAAATGAAATCAAAATTTTGCATACTATCTTGTTCCTTGCTGTTTTGATTTCATAGCATATTTTTCCAAGTTAGCATGGATAAGCCTCTTTCCAGGAATAACTCTAAATTTGTTTAATGGCTATATAAGGTTCCATTTAGTGGAAGCCTGATGATTTTATATGGCACTCTCTTGATGAGTATTTTGTTTTTTTGTGTTTTTTTGGGAGTATTTTAGTTAGAATTAATAAATGAATTGAGTGAAATTGAGAGTACCAAGTCAAGATGCAAATATCAGTTGACTTCTCTATACTCACAAAGAACTACCTCCCAAAGAAATGAAAAATAATAATAATCCCATTTATAATAGCATTAGAAAGAATAAAATACTTTGGAAAAAATTTAGCCAAGAAAGTGAAAGTTCTATCACTGCAAACCTTAAAACACTGATGAAGGAAATTGGAAAAGACAAAAATAAATGGAAAATATCTCACGTTAATGGATTGGAAGAGTTAATCTGGTGAAATTGTCTATACTACCCAAAGTGATCTACAGAGTCAATGCAATCTCTGTTAAAATTCCAAGGGCATTTTTCACAGAAATAGAAGAGCCAATGATAAAATTTATATGGAACAATAAACAACTTGCATAGCCAAAGCAATCTTGAGAAAAAGAATAAAGCTGGAGGCATGACAGTTTCTGATTTAAAAATATATTACAAAGCTATAGCAACCAAAATAATATGGTATTGTCATAAACACAGACTTATAGACAAATGAAACAGAATAGAGAGTCAGAAATAAACCAATGCATCTAAGTTTGGCTGATCTTAGACATGAACCTAAGAATACACAATGGGGAAAAGCTAATTTCTTCAGAAAATAGTGTTAGGAAGTCTGGATGTCCACATGCAAAAGAATGAAATTGGACCTAATCTTATACCACTCACAAAAATTAACTCAAAATGGATTAGAGATTTACACATAAGACCTGAGACTGAAACATTTCTAGAATAAAATGCAGTAAAACCTCTGCAAGTTGACCACTCAAGAGACTGTAACAAATCAGTCAACATACAGAGGGTCAACACAAGGAACTAGACCCACTGTAGTGATAGGTGCATGTCTGGTTTATAAAAATTCAGTCAACATAAGGAGGTGGCCCACGTTGTGAAATGGTCCACTATGGAGGTCCTGCTGTATAGGGAAAAGCTCCTTCACATTGGTCCTGGCAATGATTTTTTTTGGTACACCAAAACACAGGTAATAACAGCAAAAACAGACAAGTGGGGCATCAAACTAAAAAACTGCTGCACACAGAGGAAACAACAAAATGAAAAGTCAACTTATAAGATGGGAGAAAACATTTGCAAACCATATAGCTGATAAAGACTTAGTATCCAAAATACAGTATATAAGAAACTCATATAACTCACTAGCAAAAACAAATAATCTAATTAAAAATGGACAAAAAACCCAAATGACGTTTCTCCAACGAAGACATACAGATGACCAGTAGGTGTATGAAAAGGGGCTCAGTGTCACCAGTCATCAGGGGAATGCTAATCATATCCACAAGAAGCATCACTTCACACATGTTAGGATGGCTATGATGTAAAACCAAAAATATAACAAAAGTTGGTAAGAATATGGAAGAAACAGCACCTTTGTACACTGTTGATAGGAATGTAAACTAGTATAACTTTTATGCAAAACAGTATAAAACTTCCTCAAAAATTTAATGTGGAATTACTACATGGCCCAGTGATAGATATCCAAAGGAATTGAAATCAAGATCTCAAACAGATACCTCCTGTGTTCACTGCAGCATTATCTGCAGCCAAGATATGCAAACAACCTGAATATCCATAGATGATAAATGGGGAAATGGAATACTATTGATACTGGATTTTTGACTTTGGATTTCCAGGCTCTTGGTCTCGATGATTTGATGAAGGAATTGATGGATCGCAGGATGGACAGTAAGTTAGGTTTTATTTACAGTGGTATTATTACAGCTCTTACAAAGAGCCAAACTTCCTTGCAGGTCAGGATGTAAGTGTCACAGCTCTTACAAAGAGCCAAACCTCCTTACAGAGCAGGGTATATGTTTTACAGCTCTTACAAAGAGCCAAACTTCCTTGCAGGTCAGGATGTAAGTGTCACAGCTCTTACAAAGAGCCAAATATCCTTACAGAGCAGGGTATAAGTTTTACAGCTCTTACAAAGAGCCAAACCTCTTTGCAGAGCAAGATGCAAGTGTTACAGCTCTTACAAAGAGCCAAACCTCCTTGCAGAGCAGAGTATAAGTGTTACAGCTCTTCCTCTTTCTTCCTCAGAGGTCTGTAACAGTCTGCTAAAGTCTTGCTCTTCCGCTCTATCTTCCTTGACGATCTGTGATGATCTGCCAAAGTCATGCTCTTCTGCTCTATCTTCCTTGATGATCTGTGATGATCTGCCCTTAGGCTCTCTGCTCAGGGGTTGATATAGGTGCAATTTTCCAATGAGCTGAGAGCTTAGCTGATTGGTCTATGTAAAATAGACAAGTTAGGAGCAGGATTGAAAATGGACCAATCAGGGATGCACTGGAGGAAATGCCAGTGTTTTCCGCTGATCGGCTGGTCTTTTTTGTTACTGGAGCCTCTGGTGGGGGATGGAAGCTCCCCGCTTGCTCCAGCCTGCCAGTTCCTTTGCTGGCTGCTGCCACCAAGGCAGAGGTGGCAGGTCCCCCAGCCCCGCTTGGCTGAGCTGGCTGGGGTGCCACTTTTCTGGTATCACTATTAAGCCTTAAAAGGGAAGAAATTCAAACAAAACATAAAAAAAATTTGAACTTGTAAATTGCAAACAAACAAACAAACAAAACCAAAAAGAAAAGAAAGAAAGAAAAGAAATTCAGCCATTTGTGACAACATGGAAAGACCCAGAAAACATAATGCTAAGTGAAATAAGACATACACAGAAAGGAAAATATTGGATATTCTCCCTTACGTGATGAATCTAAAATAGTTAAACTCACAGACGCACAGAGTAGAATGGTGGTTAGCAGGGACTGGAGGGACGGAGGTATGGGAAGATGTTGGTTAAGTGGTACAAAGTGTCAGTTCTGCTAGAGCTAATGTATAACATGGTGACTGTAGGTAATGATAGCCTGCATTTTGTACTTGAGATCTGGTATGAAGTTGATCTTAAGTATTCTCCTCCTTCCCCCAAAGGTAACTAAGTGAGGTGATAGATACGCTAATTAGTTTGATTGTGGTATTTCACAGTGTGTATACACACATCGAATCAAATTGTATACTTTAAATATAGACATAAAAAATGAACAGCCTCCAAACCCTCACCAAAGCAAAGCAAACCCAAATAAACCCCCCAAACAAAAATAAAATTTGTTTTTAATAAATACTACCAATTTACATTTCCAATATGTTGTGGCATTTTTAACCACTAGTGTATATGAATTTGCATTTCTTCACAATTCTACTAATTTCACTACCATTACCCCCCCTCCCAAATACTCTCCCCCCCACCTTGATTGTACTTTATTGATGTTACAGACTTTCCATTTAAAGCATTGAAAATTTGCACCTTGCATAAACATATACATATGCCCCCATCCTTGGAGATGGGGGTGATGACTTTGAGTACAGAGTTAGGGAGAGAATGAAGAGTGGAGACAGAGGGCCCCTGACCCTCAGCAGGGGCAATGGGACAGGTGAATAGAGGGGTGGAAGGTGGGGGTAAGAAGCATCTTGCTTACTAACATGAAGCCTTGTGCCTGGCAGGAACGCACAGGAGGCCTCATTGTTGTAGGGGGCCCTTGGAGGGCAGGCACACGGTGTCCAACTAGCCAGCCCAGGCTGGCATACTGGGGGTAGAGTGGAGTGGGGGGTGGCATACAGGGTCCGCAGCCCAGGTCTCTGCTCCCCCACCTCCCTCTCCACCATCTGAGAGAAAAGAGGGTTTGGGCCTCAGCCACAGACCCACACCGTTACTGGCAGCGTCTCCTTAAACTACAGAGATACAATGTGCATCAACAGGGTGATCACTTCTGACCCACTCAGGCCGAGGGCCAGGGGGCTGCATGGGCCGGAACCAATCCTACAGCATCTTTGGTTTGTGGGTTCCCTCCCTACTTTACTCCTCTCTCTGTCCAGCCTAAGCCTCGGGGCTGCTTGAGGCTTCCTCATTGGGGTGCTGGGACTCATAGGAGAGGATTTTGGCAGCCAGCTGCTGGGCCTGAATACTCTTCCATGGACCAATTTCTGTTTTTTTTTTTTTTTTAATTAAAAATGAAAAATAATGTTTTCTAAAATTACAGCTAAAGCAGCAAGGATCAGTTTCTTTAATTTGTTGGTAAGATATCTTTCTTTTCATGTTTTTTGGCCATTGGGAATCTCCCCTTTGCCAAGAGCCTGCACGTAGTTAACAGTTTTCTGTTTGATTGCTTCTTTTTCTAATCAGTCTGTGGAGTTTTACTTGTTTAATATTACTCATCCAATTTATGTTGAATATTTCCCAGTCTAGCGTTTTGACTTTAGTGACAATATCCGTTGCCATACAACAATGCATTATAAAACCTTCATGGCTTGGTGCCTATAGCTCAACCGGCTAAGGCGCCAGCCACGTACACCTAAGGTGGTGGGTTCGAATCCCCAGCCCAGACCTGCCAAACAACAATGACGGCTGCAACCAAAAAATAGCCGGGCGTTGTGGCGGGCGCCTGTGGTCCCAG
>CAUYTI010043214.1:0-62147 GCA_963575145.1 Galago senegalensis | reverse complement strand
ATTATAACTGTATAGTGAAAATTATGTGTAATGGTGCACCACATAAATATAAAAGATTTCAATAACTTTAAGAATAAAGATAATAGAAAAGGTACTCAATCAGCACACAGCCTACAGATATATGAAAAAATGCTCACCATCCTTAATCATCAGAGAAATACAAATCAAAACTACTTTGAGATATCATCTAACTCCAGTGAGATTAGTCTGTATCACAAAATTCCAAAACCAGAGATGCTGGCATGGATGTGGAGAAAAGGGAACACTTCCTACACTGCTGGTGGTAATGTAAACTAATACGTTCCTTTTAGAAAGACATCTGGAGAACACTTAGAGAACTCAAAATAGACCTGCTGTTTGACCCTGCAATTCCTTTATTAGGTATATTTCCAGATGACCAAAAATCGCATTACAACAAAGATATTTTTATCAGAATGCTTATTGCAGCCCAATTCATAATTGCCAGGTCATGGAAGAAGCCCAAGTGCCCATCGATCCATGAATGGATCAACAAACTGTGGAGCATGGAATACTATGCAGCCATAAAGAAAGATGGAGACTTTACATCCTTCATGTTCACATGGATGGAGCTGGAAAATGTTCTTCTTAGCAAAGAATCACAAGAATGGAAGAAAAAGTATCCAATGTACACACCCCTATTATGAAACTAATTTATACCTTTTATATGAAAGCTATAACCTAATAACAGCCTAAGAATACAGGGAGGAGGGAAGGAGAGGGGAGGAGGGAATGGGTGGAGGGAGGTGGATTAGAGGGATCACTTCTGAGGTTTATCTTACAAGGGTACAAGTGAATCTTTCTAAGAGTAGAATGTGAACGTTTAAAAATAATAACTAAGAAAATGACATGAAGGCTATGTTAACCAGTTTGATGGAAGTATTTCGGATTGTGTATGAAAACCCCACACTGTACCCCAGAAGTGCATTAATGTACATAGTTACCATTCAATAAAACATAAATAAATAAATAAATAAATAAAAGGTACTCGAATAATTAGCAAAATTAGGTGGTCAGGAAATAAAAGAGTTGCTAAATGCTGGGAGAACAGCCAATAAGGGGCTGAGCTGACACCTTCCATCCCAGCTCAGAAGCCACCCACTGCATCTCCTAACCCAGGAGAACATCACAGGCCATTCTGTTTTTCTTAGCTCTTGTCTGATGGCAACTCTATGACTTCCCTACAAGTGGTGTTGGAATTCTGACTTCCTTGTTTTTTCACCTGGTCTTATTTATTCTTATCTTCTAACCTCAACTCTGTGCTAGGAATTGGCATAAATAGAGAAGACACACCCCTGCTTGAGTCATTCAAGTCTAACAGAGGTTATAGACATATACAAAAGTGATGAAATATAGGAACACGTGCACATCTAAGTAACAGGAGAACCTCATAAATGTCTATCAAACAGAGCTCCGAGAAGCGTCAAGTGATTGATTGTGTATTAGAGGAAATTCCACAGAAGAAATTATACATAAGCAGTGGCTTTGCAGAGCAGCTGGGATCTGCCAGGTAGGCAAAGGATGCCAATTGGAAAGAACATTATGGGCAAAGGCACAGACAATTCAGGTGATAGCCTTTGATTTGGGTCATGAGACTATGCAGGGCTGCCCGCACTCTCTCCTGGTCCCTGAAGACCACATGTTGTCCTCTCAGCATTAGGTCTGCTGGCATCAGAGAGAGGCCAGCTGGCTTACAGTGCAGTCACAGCCCTGACTAAGGCTGTGCTCAAAGGCTATTATAATCCCCTGAGCTAATTGGACACTATTTCCATATTCATTTGCTCCTGCAGCTTCGTATGATGATTCAGAGCTCTTATGATTAATCTCATATTGGAAGGGCCACCTGTGGAACGACTTCTCTGAAAAATCTTCCAATGATAAGGCTTATTTCATCACTTATGGTGGCTTAGATCGACCTGCTAGGTGGAAGGTGTTGAAAAGGCATCAGGTGACCTGCAACTTGTGCTGCCTGGCTCTGGGATCATGTCCATAGTTGGTCCACTGACCTTTAGCTTGGAATAATTAATTTGGATGAACTACATTCCTGGAAAAAGTCCTTCAGCAGCTTGTGCTAAGAAGTCATTCCATTTCCTGTAGAGCAAAAAAGGAGGTCACTGTGGTATTGAAATCAGGACATAGCACAAGTCCCTCTAGACCCCTCTGTAGCCACAGCTTCCATCCTTTTGTCAGGGACCAAGAGGCTTCAATGAGCATCCAGGACCAGTGAGGAGGAAGCTCACAGCAGCCAGAGACAAAGCTCAGCTTCACTGTCCCAGTATGGGAAGGTGGGCAGGTTCCAACTGGCAGGCCCTTTCAAATGTATCATATCTTTGTAAACTTGTTTTCATTTAAGTCTCCCTGCAATGACTGTCAACTTTTTGAGGGCAAAGACTGGGTTTAAACTGTGTCTGGGTCTCAAGTGTTAAATGGTTGGATAGGTACATGGATGGATGGATGGATGGATGGATGGATGGATAGACACATGGATAGATGGATGGATGACTAGGTAGACAGATGACTAATCTTGCCCTATAGACTCTTACAATGAAAAATGTAAGTAACTTAGAAAATGTTTATTAAAAGCTTACTGGCAGGAATGTTTTCTAAGTCTTCTTTATGGCTTATTTTATTTAATCCTCATCTCACTCCTATGAGATATACATTATTAGTATCCCTCTTTTACAAATGAGGGAACTCATTTAGAAAAGATTACTTTCTCAAGATCACACTTTTAATGAGAGGAAGAAGCTAAATTCACATTCATTCTGTTTGACTCCAGGGTTTTAATCATCAAACACAGTTTAGTAAGAGAGGTAACCCAGCACCACCAGTGTTGACCGAGGCAGGGAATAGAGAAAGCTTCCTGGGGAAATGGGACTACCACTGAAGTCAAAAGGGCAGTCATGGTGTGCAGAAAATGTTCAGAGAGGAGGGCAGAGTGGGCAAAACTTGCTGGGGCTGTGATGGTCTGTGCCAGGCCCTGAGAAGGGAGGAGAGGGTTAGAGCTGTTGGGCCAAATATACCTCTGAACCATTCCTCCCTTGTTTTCCCCCCAAGGTTTGTCTATTAAGCTGAAAGAAGATGTCATTCTTGCAGGTTGCTTCTTCCCTCAGTGGATCTGGGTGTCTTGCACAGTGTAGACCAAGTGAGCGTGTAAACCAGAAACACCTGCATCCATACCAGGCTGCCATCGGAGTTATTTCCATACCAGGTAGCTGTCTGCTGCCTGCCCCCTGTGGCTGAGCCTATCTTGCTTGAGGTTTCCATGGAGGCTCCCACTGGCATTGAGAGAGGCAAAGACTGAGTCAGAAGCAGATTTGCAAGCAAGCAGGAAGCCCCTTAGAACTTGCCAAGAGGAGTTGCAGTATCATTCAAAGTTCAATTAGAAAATGCAACAGAAAAGGGCACTTGGAACAAGTTATAGAGCAAATACAACCTGCTCCATCATGTTTGGAAATGGGACATGAAGGGCTCCTCACTTTAGATTATAAGGTCAGGGCATCAAATGGACCCTTGGTGCAGACATTGGAGACTCCGTGAAAAGATGCAGAGAATCAATACTTGCAATCGGAGTCTACATGCCAAGCAATGTGCCAGGCACTCCATATGTGTCTTCTAATCATTTTATTTTTATTTATTTATTTTTTTTATTGAATGGTAACTATGTACATTAATGCACTTCTAGGGTACAGTGTGGGATTTTCACACGCTCTAATCATTTTCTTACAGCACTTCTATGAGGACATAGAGATTCAGAAAGGTTAATTGACTTGCCTAAAATCATCCAGCTTTTAAGTTGCTGAGTCATATTTGAAAGCTAATTCTGTCAGGCTCCAAGTGCTTTGCATCGCAGTTGCTTCCATACAAATTCCAAATAGCCTCCTCCTGGGAATAAAGTATAAACTACTCCAGTGAAAATCAGGTGTCCCATCCATTAACCTTGTGAAAACACTCCAGGTCATGTTAATTGTGGGATATTAGAAATTTTATTAGAAGACCTGGAACACAGTTTATAGTATTTTTGATGAGTACATGAATGGCTCTCAAACCTGAAGGAAGTATATGTGAAAAAGTTATCATAGTGACTTGCACACAGTGAATGCATAATACATGTGGCTTGTTGTTATTATTTGAAACACTATTGCTTGAAGAGTTCTAGAAATGGCTTCATGGTCGGGAATCACAATAGTGGACAATCTCTAAATTATTTCTCAAGTTCTAACATTTTGATTCTTTCTGCCTTCTCCATTTGTATCTTTAAGGTTTTCTAGAAACTTTTGAAACTGCAGGAAAAGTCTAAAGCTCAGTCCTAATCTTCGTATTTGGAGGCACTCATAATTGATGTTCATGACTATTTTCTTCCAATCCATTTTCCTGTATGTTTTTTGATAATAAATATTATTGCACATGACAAATTTCTTTCTTTTTTTTTTGGCTGGGGCTGGGTTTGAACCCACTACCTCGCGCATATGGGGCCGGCACCCTACTCCTTTGAGCCACAGGCGCCGCCCATGACAAATTTCTATCATGATTTTTTTCATTTAACTTTATATCATAAGCATTCTTTCACATTCTTAAAAATATTTCTAAATATTATTTTTCATGAATGAAGAATAATCTATCATTTCAATATTTCCGTGATGTCAGGAAGTTAGCTTATTTATAACATTTGGCTAAAAGAAATAATGCTTCAATTATATTTTTGTACAATAAATCATAGCTTATAAAGTAATTTTCTCAGGACAGACTTTGAATGGCAGAAGAGATTGGAGTGTTTTTATACATGTCATCCTGATTCTTGATTTGTAGGTCTTTTTTATCAATTGCAACTATTTCTTCAAATATTGTTTTAAAAGTAGACACGTGGGTGGTACATTTACTTAATATATGTGTACCTGAGAATATTTTCTTGTTGCTTTTATATATGATTTATTGTATCCCATTTTTCCCCTCAAAAGTATACTGTTTTAGGTGGCTCAAAGGAGTAGGGCACTGGCCCCATGTACAGGAAGTGGCAGGTTCAAACCAGGCCGTGGCCAAAAACTGCAAAATAAAAAATTAGGCTGCCTTTGCTCTGCATTTTAGTATCACAGAAGAAAAATTTGGAGCCATATATATTTCTTTGGGGGCCATTCATGGGACATCAGAAAGGATAGTTGTAAGATTTTCTTCTACTTATAATTAGAAATGTTTTTATTTCAGATTTATATTGAGATATAAGTCATTTTCATTGATTCTGTCTGGGAATGGAGTAAGAATCTGTAATCCCCTAGTATCTTGCTGTTAAAGTACTCCCTTAAAAAAATTCTGCAGAACTTTCTTCAGTAATGTCCTTCATAATGGATTCACTTTCAATGATTCTGGATTTTTCCTCAGAAATTATAATTATTGTGTAAAATGTCTTCTGTTTTCTGTGTGTGTGTATATATATATATGAATATATATGTTTATGCATATGATCAGTCCCATTTCAATATTTATCCCATTTTTCTAATTATTCAGCATATTTTAAAGTTTTTTCTTTGTATCACTCAATTGAATTATTCTGCCACTTCTGATCTTTAATGCTGTAGACTTACTTCTGCACTTTCAGTTTACAGGAAATTTACATTTTATCTACCTTCTCTTCTATCTTATGTTGTCTTTTCATTATAGCTTATCCCAACCTTGTGGATTTCTGTTTCCGTTTCAGAGGGCTCGTATCTTCTTAGTATCAAAATAGATTTTTAAACTTTTTTTCTGATTCCTGTAGTAAATTATCTTCAATGATTTGCTATTCCTCTGCATCTTCAGAATAATATAGCCATTCTTGTAGAATATTCTCATGGATCGTGTGACGTTTTTTCTCTTGAGTGCTTGAATAAATGAGCTTTATGCAGAGCCAAATGTTGCGATATGTGTTATTTATCTTTGGTGCCTTTGAACTCTAGGCAGCTTTTCTTTTCATAATTTATAACTGAAGAAATAAATGATACACACATTTCCAGCGCAATTTCTTGTTTCTGCTGAGCACTCAGCCAATGCGGAAAAAAATGCTATGTGCATGTATACACATGCACACACACAAACACGCATACCACACATGCTCCCCTCCTCCATATATCTTTTTAGTTGTTTTCTCAGAGTTTATGTTTACAACCAATATAGAATATATTGAAAAAAGTGTGTGCGCACAGTGCACTGAAGGAGTTAAGGAACAATATTTCATCTGCCAAAAATGCAACATCCATGTGGTTGAGAGGCATGTCTCTATTTTCTTGCTTGTGTTTTTGAAGTAGGGGAACAGTGATGAACAAAGATTCTACCCATTTACTTCAGGATAAAAGTTTTTCATAGGTGAGTTAGTGGAAATGTGAGAAAAATTATGTCACTAAGGCTATGGCAAGATTTCGTTTGAAACCAGAAGCAACAATGTGGGAAGCAAATGTCTGCTGTGGCTTTCTTGGGTCACAGGAGCTATGCTGACTCATTCTAGATTGTATTTAGTTTCTCTACAGTTAGAGACAAGTTTTACTGGTATAACCCACTTTTTCTATTTGCTCTTACCATTATCTTCCAGATTTCTCTGTCTCCTCCATTTTTCTAAATAGCTTTCTCTTTCACTTAAAATCTTAACTTCTTTCCTTCGAGCTACCAAGTTTTCTGACATCCCTCTTGGTTGGATAAGTTCTGTGCAACAATGAAGAGCTCTTTCTGTAGCAATGAGTTATAATCATTTTCTACATGTCCCTAATTTATAAAACATAGATATCATCAATTTCTAATGCAGTGGATAGTTATGCTTAATTATTTTTTACATCACTTCCCACTAATGTATTTAGGGGAAGTGATTATTGCAGATATGATTGAAGTAGTAGAAATACCATTTGGGAGATAGATGGCTCATCTCAACCCAAGAGCTGTATCCATCAACAGGAAAATGGAGACATCCCGTGTACCTGTATGAGACCCCATGTTTGCGTGTGTGTGTGCACATGCAGGTATGTGGTTTTCGAGACTGTTGTGGCTGTCTGTATGGATATAGGAAAATGTGAAGAATTTTAAAACTCATTAAAATAGGGTACACTGTGAAGTAACAGCTCCATAGATCAGCGTGAATAATGTTCTCTTTTAGTGACTTTCTACATTTCAAGATGTAATAATTTTTCAGAACTCATTACCATATAAAATAATATGGGGAGATGGTAGAAACTTGGCAATTGTCTTCCACCAATGTTAATTTCTGTCATTGTGGACAGAAATAGAAGTTCTAATAGAAGGAATAAATGTCCTAGATCACTCCTTTCTCTCCTTCCTAACTTACTCCTGTTCTCATCCATCTCTCTTCCATGCAGTGTGACAAATCTGTTCTCAAAGACCTTTGCTTCCCTCTCCACTTTCAACTTTCTGCTTTCTTCAGTCAAATGCCCAGAGCAGGTTTCCCTTCTTAACCATTGGGAAATCTCCCTCCTCTCATTTAAATTCACCTCTTTTAAGAAATCTATGCTGTAACTGGCCCAATTTTTGGACTCAAATATCCTCTTCTCTCCTGCCTAACAACAAGAAGAAATAAATAAAAGTAATGGAAAACAATAGAGAAATTCCTCAAAGAAGTAAAATGTAGAACTACCACTCAATCCAGCAATGCCACTACTGGGTATCTACCCAAAGGAAAAGAAGTCATTTTATCAAAAGACACCTGTGCTAGAATGTTTACTACAGCACATCACAATTGCAAAGATATAGAATGAACCAAGTGTCCATCAATTTATGAGTGGATTAACAAAATGTGATATATATTTGCAACAATTTGGATGGAACTGGAGACAATTATCCTAAATGAACTAAAGAAAAGAAAAACAAACACCACACATACTCACTATTAAATTGGAACTGACTGATGAGCATGCAGGGAAGTAAAACTCATTGGAGTGGAAATCAAGCAAAAGGGAGGGGAGAGAAGAAAATGGGCAAAAACCTACCTAACGGGTACAGTGAGCACTATTTCAGTGATGGGCACACTTATAGCCATGACTCAAGCATTACAAAAGCAATTCATGTGACCAAACACATTCATACCCTTTTAATATTGTGAAATAAAAAAGTTTAAGTATGAATATGAAATTATAAATAATGATATCTCAGAAGCTCCAAAAATTTTTAGAATTTTATATATAATGTGTTTCCAAATTATTGAAGTTCACTAAAACTATTTAAATGTCAATAACAACAGCTTATTAAAGATCTAATGCATGCCAGGCATAAGCTTAGATTTGAAATTAAATGGTAGCTGACACATGGTCCCTTTCCTGTAGGAGTTTTCTGTATAGAGGTACTGATGGATGTTCAAACTGATAAAGAGCAACATAATGTGGACCTAGGATCACCCATGGAATGGGTAGGAATGTGTTTGGTCATATGAATTGCTTTTGTAATGCTTGAGTCATGGCTATAAGTGTGCCTATCACTGAAATAGTGCTCACTGTACCCGTTAGGTAGGTTTTTGCACATCTTCTTCTCTCTCCTCCCTTTTGCTTGATTTCCACTGAGTTTTATTTCCCTGCATGCTCATCGGTCAGTTCCAAATTAATACTGAGTATGTGTGGTGTTTGTTTTTCCATCGGTACCCATGGAAGTACCAACAGAGGAATGATATGATGATTAATTTTAGGTATCAATTTGATTGGGCTAAGAGGTGCTCAAATACTACTGTGTATGTCTATAAGGGTGTCTCTGGAAAAAAGTGGCATGAATCAGTGGACTGAGAAAGGAAGATCTGGCCTCATCAAAGGTGGGCAGGCACCATCTAATCAATAAGAACCCAGGTAGAACACAAAGGCAGAGGAAGGGTGAATTTGGTCTTTTCTTGAAGTTGAGACATCCACTTTCTCCTGCTCTTGGACATTATATGTCAGAGTTCTCTGGCCTTTAGACTGAGACTTGCATCAGGGACCCCCAGGGTCTCAACTTTCAGCCTCAGATGGAGTTACATGCTTGACTCCCCCATCTCTCCAGAGATGGACTTTGGACTTGACCTGAGTCATGCCACTGGCTTCCCTGATTCTCTAGCTTGAAGATGGAATATTGTGGGACTTCTTAGCCTCCATAATTGTGTAGGTCAATTCCCATAATAAATCTCTTCTCACATATATATCTATCTATCATATATATCTATCTACTTATCTATCTCTTTATTATCTGTGTATCTATCTGTCTAATATATCTTATCTATCTATCTATCTATCTATCTATCTATCTATCTATCTATCTCCTGTTGGTTCTGTTTCTCTAATACAAGCCATTATATCTGGAGACTTGGGGAAAACATCCCACAGAAGTGACTTATTACTTGGGTTTTAAAGTATGAACAGAAATTTGGTGGGTTGAATAAAATGGCAAAGACCCTCACAGGAAGTGGGGAAAGCAGATACAAAAATTTGAAAATATTAAAGAGTACAGCACATTTGGGGAAAGGTGTTTTAGCTCATTTTATGCTGCTATAATAGAATACCCAAAACTGGGTAATTTATAAACAGTAGATATTCATTTCTCATAGTTCTGAAGACTGAGAAGTTCAAGATCATTGCATCAGCAAGTTTGTTCTCTGGTTCCAAGATGGTGCCTCATCACTGTAGTCTCCAGAGAAGAGATTGTGTTCTTACTTGGAAGAAAAGGAGAAGAGAGCAGATCTACATCTGTGAGACCTTTTTATATTGGCATTAATCCAATAAATACCTCCAATTAGATACCATATCCCAATACTATTGCATTGGGGATTAAGTTTCCAACATGTGAATTTTGAGACCACAGCAGAAGGCAAGAAGTTCAGAGTGGATGGAGCACAGTGTTAGGAGGAAGTGCAGAGGAGTAGCAGAAATGAGGCCAAGGAAGGGGGTGGAGGCTTAATTTTTAGGGCAGTGTAAGACAAGAGGAGGCTTCCACCAAGTAGATGATAGGGGACCACTGGTGAATTTGAGGAGGGAATCTTTGGGACCCAACTCTTTTCTTAGAAAGTTCTTTCAAACTGTAGTATCCAGAGTAGGAGAGAGTGGGGGTTGGAGACATAGCAGTGAGGGAAGGAAAACTATGGCCATGGTCAAGGCAAGAAAGGAGCTCAGACCACAGCAGGGGACAGATATCTTCAGAAAGCATGAACATCAACAGTGTCCAAGGAACAAAATTTTAAAATGTTAAGAGACTGTTCCTGATCTTTTCTGATACACTCAACTCCTTTGAACTCTATAAGGAAATTTTGCATTCATTTCTATTTCCCAATTTGTATTTTATATTTGTGTGCAGTTGTGAGAATCATGCTAAGAAATATCTGTTATGACTTTCACTTAAAATAGTTCATTTTACTTTATGTCCACATATCATGGCTCCTCCTTCATTTTGAAACAAGTTGGTTTGTGCAAATAGATCACCCAAATATAGAACCCCAATGACTCTCACTGGGGAACAGGTCCATATGGCAGGCAGGCCAGATCTTCACTGGAAGGTTTCTGTTTGAGCGAAACCATCTCAGAAATCTCTAGTGGTTGTTGGTTTCTGAATCAGATTGTGGGCCAGCAGTGCCCTCTCCTGGCATGTTGAGCTTATACTTGAATGTTCCTATTTTGAAGCACTGCATTGGTTTCTCCACAGAAATAAGCCATTGCTAATGTCAGTTCTCTCCCTGAAGACCTAAACCAATAAATTATGTGGGGCCAAGACTTGTGGCTAAAATGGAGATCAAGAAGAAGGCTCTTTATCCATGGGCAATGTAAAGAAGACATTGAAATGTCCAACAAAATAAACAAAAAGGCTAGATTTGTTGTCCGAAGCCTAGTTGAAATGTCAACATTGCCTCTCACGTTTGATGGAAGTGTTTCGGATTGTGTGTGAAAACCTCACACTGTACCCCAGAAGTGCATTAATGTACATAGTTACCATTCAATAAAAAAAAACAACACTGCCTTTCACTGACCCTGTAAGCCCAGCATGTCATTTCCCCAGAGAGCACGAGATATAGTGATGCATCTAAAAGTATCTACACGTGGCAAATGTTCAGTTTATGTCACATACCAATCTGAAATTTCCCTAAAGGAGTGTAACTGAAATAAATATTCAGGAAAAATGGAATCTGCTAGCATATATCAAGAATTGTAAATTAAGTTCATGGGACTTTTGGCTCAATAGCTACACTTTTAGAATCTATCTCAGGAAAAATAACTGAAATGCGCAGAAAGTTGGGTATAAAAAGATGTTTGCTATGGTGTTATGCATAATGAAGATTGAAAATAATCCCAGTGTGAATGTCAAACGTAACCTGGGGAGATGCCTAAATTGACATGCTGTGTCTATACTGCGTTTTTATGTTGCCATTTAAAATTATAGTTTATAGAAAATTTTAATTAGATTAAAATATTTATAATATTAAAAGAATAGGCTATACATTATGTGAAGTATAATATCAAAGATATAAAAAAACAAATAGAAAAAAATCTTTGAAATGAAAAAACTAGATGACATCAGACATTGGTAAGGATATGGGGAAATGGGTACTTACTGATAGTGAAAATTTGAAACACTCTGGACAGCCTTTCAGATAAATTTGTTAAGGTTCAAAATGATCATATGATTTTATTCTTGAGTAAGTACCCTAAACATTACATCTGAACACAAAAATGACTACATTATTATAACAGTTGAAATGGGGAAACAACTTGCTTATTCACTCATAGCAAAATAACTAAATGAATTATGACATGTGTGTTTTTCTGCATGTGGAAACAAACAACATTCAAATCTTGATGCCTTGAGAAAACAAAAATGTTTCTCACTCACACCACATGCCCATCACACTTCAGCTAGGCTGAAGGATGACCTGCGTCAGCCTTAAGATTTAGATAGAACTATGCTGACTCATGGGGTCGCATAGCCATGTGTGGATATCGAGCCCTTGAAACATGACTAGTCTAAATTGATAATCATCATAAGTGTAAAATACACAATGAATTTCAAAGTCTTAGTGTAAACTTGTAAAATATCTCATCAACAACTTTTAATATTGACTGCATGTTGAAATGATATTAGTTTAGATATATAAATAATACGAATTTTACCTTTGTTAATTTTTTTTAATGTGACTTCTAGAACGTTTTAAATTACACAGCAGCTTGGATTATTTTTTTTTATCAGACAGCATTGGTCTAGAACATCAGTAGTCTCAGCAGTGGGAGTAAGGAGAGAGGTGGGAAAGCACATGCTGGCTCTTAAAGTTTTTGCCTGGGAGTAACATAGGGACACTGGTTTTTATGTCCTTGACCATGTGCAGTCACACTAGCATACCTGAGTTTAATAGAGTAGGAAACTGCCATCCTACTGTGTTCCTGGAAGGAGAGGGAGAGAGAGAACCAGGGTACTGGAAAACAGGCCTCTTACCGACCACACCATGGAATGCCATGCTGCAGTTTAAAAAACTCTGTCAGATCTATACCTGCTCACATGAAAGAGTCCAAGACACATTGCTGAGTGAAAAAGCAAGTTTCATAACAATATATATCTTGTATCACCTGTTTATAAAACACACCCACCCACATAGGCAGAACAAAATCACACATTTTATGAGGGCACATTTTATACAGGTAACAGCCTAGAAAAATGTCTGGAGGGATCTATACTAAACTTGAAACAATGGTTACCTCTTTACAGGGGAGAGATAGCTTTAGCTTTAATTTTTGGTAGTGAAATGTGTCTCTATTTGGGCTGAATGTCTCTGCTGGCCCTTCTAGATCCACTTTCTACTTTCTTTTCCACCTGTCCTACACCTGGGGAGGCTCCTGGCTTAATGCCTTCTAGTGTGTCTGGCCAGTAGAATCCCCTGTCAGGGAGGGAGAAGAGGGACAATAAAGGACTCATTCCACCCCCCACGATGGCATATCACCCCCTCTTCCTGTCAGGAGGTCCTCCCCACCTGGTTCCATGTGGTAATGGCACCTCACGATTATCAGACCCCAGGTGCTATGCTACATCCTACGGTTTCCTTACACCCCGCCTCCTTTCTTATAAACAGTAACTTGACTAAACTCTCTTCAAGTTATTCAATTTAATGGTATTGTCTGGTTTCTTCTGGGACTGTGAATAATACTTTACTTCTATAATTCAAAGTAAATTTTTAAAAAATCACAGAAAAAAAACCCCTCAACTTAATTATGACAAAAATGTCAAAATTGTTTGCCTCACTATCTTTGGCAGTAGGATTATTTCCATTTTCTGTGCCTTCGTACTTCCTTGTGGTTACTGATTATCTCCATAATAAATGTTACCTTTAAAGTTCATTTAAAGAATAAAAGTCTAAAATGAACAAAACAAGTAAACAAAAAATTACTCTAATAGGGAATTTGTTCTGAAATTGCTGAAATTCATCTCATAAAACTATGGCAAGCAGGGGGCAAGTGCTTTCTAACCTGCTATAGGACACACTTTTTTTGGTAGCATATAGGACAAAGGTAACAACTAGTTTTTATTGACTGGCCGAGATAGGCTAAGCACCTGCTGGTGCCATGCCACTCACTTTTGACTTTCTTTCAGTGTGCTGCTAACAATGCCGCTGTTTTGCCTCTTGCTGTGGTAGGGAAGCCTTCCTGATTTTCATACACATTATCTCCTGAGGACAGACTGAGGGGGCCTAATGTGGGAGATCTCAGGGACCATTTTTCATGACCAAAGATTTCCAAAGTATGGCATTCGAAGCCAAAACATACCTGCTAAATCTGAGACAGTTTTCAAGGCACTGAGTGGTAGATTTTCCAAGGACCCAGACCACAAAAATAACTTTATTAGCCTATCTGGAGCCCGGGCACTCCCCACCCATAGCAACATTTGTTCAATTCCTTTATTCACTTTTCTCATAAGAATGCAGCACAGATGTCTGTGTACTAGAACACACATGGTGACGTCCACATGTTATAAGACAAAGAGGTAAGGCAAGCCAGGGATAGGAAATTGTTCCCTTACCGAATTCTTTGTGTGCCATTCCTGAATTATAGCATCAGTAGTGCAGGAGGCTGGCAGAGTCAGGAGAAGAGAGTACCACACCAAGGAGGGCTAAGTACCTGAGTTAATTAATCCCTCTCTGAAGAAGTGTTCTCTTAGGGTGATAGTTCTCAGCCAGGGAAAACTTTGCCCCTCAGGGGGGCACCTAACAACTGAGACAAGGAAGATATTTTTGTTTTATTACTGAGGGAAGGGGTGCTGCTGGTGTCTATTTGGTAGAGGCCGGGGATGCTGCTAACCATCAGCCCCTTCTGAGCATAAATGTCAATTGTGAAGAAGTTGAGAAACCCTGTCTTAGGGCAATGGGCAAGTACCACTGACAGTCTCCTTGGAGCACTAAAGGTATTAGAAGTAGCAACAACAACAACAACAAAACCCCAAGATCTGAATAAATTGAGAGAGGAAACTTTATTTCTTACAAAGGTTTATTATAACTTTCAGCCTGGGAAGCTGGCCTCTGGCCCAAATTAGAGACAGCCACTTTGAGCGGTGGGAGGGTGAATGGGTGGGCCAAGTATAAATATTTAATAGCTCATAGGAGAATCTGTGAATATTCATAAAAGGGAAATGGTGCACATGCATGATAGAAAAACACGCATGTTGTATATATCCCATGTTCGTTTGTGGCGGAGTCTGAACAGTTTCCAGGCATGGTCTTAGGTTTTTCTTATTATTTAGTATCATATTGCTGTAAAGAGTCCTTTTAGTCCTTTACAGGGACTTCTGACAGTCTATGGTCTTTATTTTCACATGAATAGTGGTCAGTTTGTCTAAACTAAAAAGAGGAGGGGGTATAATGAGTTGTGTCTCACCTTTCATCTGGCCATGTCTCGAATTCAGTTTTAAAGGGTTCTCAGCCAGTTGGGGAGAGGAGTTTAAGGTTTTATTTTTAGTTTTCAGAAGGCACTATAGCTACACAAAACATGGCCTAGTCTCACACGCTTACCTGCTTCTCTGAGATGACTTTAGGTACAACTTAGAGCTAGATAATTTGATAAAAACTAGTATTCCTCTTTAGCTCAAGAAAGGCAATTTTGTGGATCAAAACTGGGAATCATACCTTCTCCCTAGACTTAATAAAAAAGAAATAGATCTCCTGAATAGACCAATTTCAAGCACTGAGACCAAAGAAACAATAAAAAATTTCCCAATAAAAAAATTCTCTTGTCCAGATGGCTTCACACCAGAATTCTGTCAAATCTTCAAAGAAGAGCTTATACCTATTCTATGGAAACTATTCCAAAAAATTGAGGAGGAAGGAATCTTCCTCAACATGGTTTATGAAGCAAACATTACCCTGATACCAAAACTAGGAAAAGACCCAACTAAAAAGGAGCACTTTAGACCAATTTCACTAATGAATATAGATGCAAAAATTCTCAATAAAATCTTAGCCAAGAGATTACAGCTTATTATTAAAAAAGTCATACATCATGATCAAGTAGGTTTCATCCCAGGGATGCAAGGCTGGTTTAACATATGCTAGTCCATAAATGTAATTCACTATATCAACAGAAGCAAAACAAAGAC
Organism: Galago senegalensis; assembly: GCA_963575145.1. Taxonomy (NCBI): domain Eukaryota; kingdom Metazoa; phylum Chordata; class Mammalia; order Primates; family Galagidae; genus Galago; species Galago senegalensis. The sequence continues at coordinate 46,583 of CAUYTI010043214.1, read as the reverse complement.
CATACGATCCTCTCAGTAGATGCAGAAAAAGCATTCAATAAAATTCAACATCCTTTTCTAATTAGAACTCTGAAGAATATAGGCATAGGTGGCAGGCACATTTCTTAAACTGATTGACGCCATCTATGACAAACCTATAGCTAATATTATACTGATTAGAGTAAAATTGAATGCTTTTCCACTTAGAACTGGAACCAGACAAGGTTATCCTTTATCACCACTACTATTCAACATCAGGCTGGAAGTTCTAGCCAGTACAATCAGTCAAGAGAAGGTAATAAAGGGCAGAGGAAATGGGGGCAGAGTAAGTCAAACTCAAAGTCCTCTTTGCCAATGATATGATCTTATACTTGGAGAATCCCAAAGACTCAACCCCAGGACTCCTGGAAGTAATAAAAAATATACAGTAATGTTTCAGGATATAAAATCAATGTCCACAAAGTCTACTGACTTTGAACATACCAATAACAGCCAAGATGAGAAGCTAATCAAGGACATAATCCTCTGCACAGTAGCTTCAAAGAAAATGAAATACCTAGGAATATACCTAGCAAAAGAAGTGAAGGACCTCTATAAAGAAAATTATAAATGCCTAAGAAAATAAATAGCAGAGGATATTAACAAATGGAATAATATACCATACTCATGGCCAGGAAGAATCAACATTGTTAAAATATCTATACTTCCCAAAGCAATCTTCAGATTCAATGCAATCCCCATTAAACTACCAACATCATACTTCCAAGCTTTGGAAAAAATAATTCTTCATTTTGTATGAAACCAGAAAAAAAAACCCCTCATATAACTAAGACAATTCTTAGTAATAAAAACAAAGCTGGGGGCATCAGCTCACCAGACTTTAGGCTGTTCTACATGGCCATAGTGATTAAAATAGCATGATATTGGCACAAAAATAGAGACACAGACATTTGGAACCAAATAGAAAACCATGAGATGAAACTATTATCTTATAGCACCTGAACTTTGATAGACTAAACAAGATCATATACTGGGGGAAAGAATCCCTATTCAACAAATGGTGCTAGGAGACCTGGATAACCACATGTAAAAGACTGAAACTGGACCTGTACCTTTCTCCATTCACTAAAATTGATTCAAGATGGATAAAAGATCTAAATCTAAGACATGAAACAATAAAAATCCTCAAAGAAAATGTGGGGAAAACACTTGAAGGTATCAGCCTGGGGAAAGACTTTATGAAGAAGACTCCAGTGGCAATTCCAACAACAACAAAAGTAAACAAATGTTTGGCTCAGTGCCTGTGGCTCAAGTGGCTAAGGTGCCAGCCACATATACCTGAGCTGGCGGGTTTGAATCCAGCCCGGTCTGCCAAACAACAATGGCGGCTACAACCAAAAATTAGCTGGGCATTGTGGCGGGTGCCTGTAGTCCCAATTACTTGGGAGGCGGAGGCAGGAGAATCACTTGAGCCAAGGAGTTGGAGGTTGTTGTGATCTGTGATGCCACAGCACTCTACTCAGGGTGACAGCTTGGGGCCTATCTCAAAAACAAACAAACAAAAAAATAAACAACAACAAAACACAAATGGGACTTAATTAAACTGAATAGCTGCTGTACAGCAAAGGAGACAACCAAAGCAAATAGACAACTATCAGAATGGGAAAAGATATTTGCATATTATGAATTGGACAAGAGCTTGATAACTGGGATCTACAGAGAACTCAAATTAAGCAACATAAAAAGAGCCAACAATCCCTTCTATCAATGGGCAAGAGAGATGAATAGAACCTTCTCTAAAGAAGACAGATGAATGGCTAACAAACATGTGAAAAAATGCTCACCATCCCTAGTTATCATAGAAATGCAAATCAAAACCACCCTGAGATATCACCTAACCCCAGTGAGAATAGCCTATATCACAAAGACTCAAAGCTGCAGATGCTGGCATGGATGTAGAGAGAAGAGAACACTTTTATGCTGCTGGTAGGACTGCAAACTAATACAACGTTTTTGGAAGGAAATATAGAGAATCCTCAAAGAACTCAAACTAGGCTTCCCATTTGATCCTGCAATCCCATTACTGGGCACCTACCTAGAAGAAAAAAATCAATCATTTTATCATAAGGACATTTGCACCAGACTATTTATCACTGCTCAATTCACAATTGCCAAATTGTGGAAATAGCCTAAATGCCCACCAATACAGGAACAGAATAACAAGCTGTGGTATAGGTATACTGTGGAATATTATTCAGCCACACAAAAGATAGTGACTTTATGTCTTTTGTATTAACCTGGAGTTGAAAACACATTCTTCTTAGTAAAACATCACAAGGATGGAGAAACAAAAATCCAATGTACTCAATTCTGATATGAGGACAATTGATGGTAGTACATGGTTGGGGGGTGCAGGGTGGGTGAATGGGGGAGTGAGAGAGAGAAGGAGGGAGAGGGTGGGGCATCATGGTGTGTGACACACTTCTTGGGGATGGGACATAATTGTAAGAGGGACTTTACCTAACGAATGCAAGCAGTGTAACCTGATTCTTTGTACCCTCATTGAATCCCCAACAATAATAAAAAAGAGAGAAAGCCAATTTCATGTACACCATTATTTGAATAGAGTTCTTATTAGCAAAAGATCCGATTATTCTTGCTTCTGAATTAAGCACACTCTTCAGGTCCAGGAGACCTTAGAATCTCATCAAAGCTCATCTTGAAAAGATACTTTGTAGTCCAGCCAAATGAGGGTCTAGTCTGGACTCAGTGTTTTCCTGAGGAGGAGCCTCTGGAAGTGTGGCCTGAAGGGATAGTTGCATCAGGGATCCGGGTTCCAGTCCAGCCTCTCCTACTTAGTAGCTATGGAGCTGAGAGCGATATATGTTCTGAGAAGTGCTTTTCTTTTCTTTCGTGTGTGTGTGTGCGTGTGTTTAGAAAATAGAAAATAATACCTTCTATGTTGTCTAGTAGTAAAGTATAAGAGTAGTGCCTCCAAACATGGGCATATGCTACTGTTAGTGGTGAGAGAGGTTTATTAATTAATTAACCATTTTACTCTTGCTGGTCTGTCCCTCTCTGCCTGCTTTTTAAGCATTGTAACAATGCTAGATTTCCCAGGATGCTCTGAGTCAAGTCAATGTCACTGAATTCTAGCACTTTCTTTGTGCCAGATGCTAAAGGTAAAGTGGTGAACCTGCCTGACTTGGCCCCCATGGTGCTTGTTCTCCCTTGGTGTGACCTCACCCCGGTAATTCATCAATGAGACAACCAGTGGTGGAAGATGCTCAGAGTGGCCCTCCTCCTCTGTCCCTGTATCCAGCACCATTCTTCTCAAGCATGCCACGTACTAAACGGCTCACAGTTGACTTGGTATTGTCTTGTCTTTTCTATTCCTTTTTTTTAAAGACAGGGTTTTACTCTGTCACATAAGCTAAAGTGTAGTGGTGTCATCACAGGTCACAGCAATCTCAAACTTCTTGGGCTCTAGCAATCCTCCCAAGTACCCAACTAGTGGGGACTATAGGTGTACACTACCACACCTAACTAGTTTTTCTATCTTTTGTAGGTACAGGGACTTGCTCAGATTAGTTTTGAACCCATGACCTTAAGCAACCCTCCTGTTTTGGTCTTCCAGAGTACTAGAATTACAGGTGTGAGCTACTGTGCCTAGCCTGATTTACTGCTTTCTATATTTTCTCTTTTCACCTGGTTGGGCTCTGGAGTGAGACAGACATGGGTATTGTACAAATCTCCAGCACTGTCACCTACCAGCTTATGCTCTGAGCTGTAGATTAAACACAGTGTCTGGCACACGCAAAGCATTCCTAAATATGAGCCACACTTTTATTCATTCATCAAATGCCTGTCTTCCAGATGTAGCCCTGTAGGCCCATGAAGGCAGGAATCATGCTTGTCTTATTGCCATGACAGTCCTCCATCCCAGCTTGGAGACTGGCAGTCAGTATTTATTGAATGAACACATAGCCAAGGCTCTAGATCTGGGTTAACCCCAAAGTCTGAGTTTTCTATGGCCCCACTCTCTCTCTAGGAGGAGACAAATAAACCAACAAACAATAGCAACAAAATGTGACACTAGCCACTCTCTTTTGGTCCATGGGCTTTTAAGATGGTTCTCAGGAGCTTAGGTGGGAGAGAATTTTATGGTACTTGACTTCTGTCTCTGAAGAATCCCTCTGAAGAAGGATTTTTACATCATTGAGCCTGTGTTGCCAGTAACTCCAGCACTGGATTAAGAGAACTTCTGAAATGGTAAGATCAGAAAGAAGAAAAGACAGATGGAATGAGCCAGAGAGACAAGAGGGGTCCAACTGGGGGACAGAGAGTGGGATGTGATTTGATGTTTGACCTATGTCTGCTTCTGCCGTGGCTGTGCTGTGTAGCTTGGCTTTAGCATCTAAGTGCCTTGGGTTTCTCAGATGTAAAATAGGATAAACAATTTCTGCTTTATCATTCCAAATGTTTTTACTCTGATTCTGTTAGACTCAAGGGCTATGCCACATATCTGAAGGCAAAGATTCAAAACTACTTGAAAAAGGAATCCTAAAGGCACATTAATGTGATAAGCATTTAATGACCACCTACTACATGTCAGGCGTTATGCCTGGCACTCAGAGGCTAGTACAATATTGCTCCTGTACTCAAAGGGCTCATGGTTTAGGAGTTTTAATTTTAAAAGGAAGGCAGTAACAGTAGAGGTTACTGCATGTGATCTCAGCACCCTCCCATGAACTGCCCCCTGGGAATGAAAACGAATGTCACACTGGAATTGCAGTTGAAATTTTTTGAAAACCAACTACCTCAATAGAAAATTTGAAATGTGCTGCCAGGCAGGCCTTTAAAAGGATTTTAATTCCATAAAAGGATTCTAATTCCACCAAGGAAAAGGATAAAAAAGATTTTAATTCCACCAAGAAAAGTACCTATATTTGGTAATAGGTACTGGTAATGATTGATTAGGAGAATTAAAATCTGGACAGTTTGACGTCTCTGGAGTTTTCCACTTCAGTCATGTGGAGAGTGAGGCTGCCCTAGGAACACCAGGCCTGTGCTTTGTAGAGAGGGTTGAGAGGGGAGCAAGGGGAGGCATGTAGCTTGTAGAGGGGAAAGGTGTGCAGCCTGCAGGGTGGGGGGAAGGGGGGTTGAAGGCATGCAGCCTACAGGGGAGGTGTATAGCCTGTGGGGGGAGGTGGGCAGCCTGAGGGTGGTGGTGGAGGGAAGGCATGCAACCTGTTGGGGGTGGGAGGGAAGGCATGCAGACTGGGGGGTAGGAGAGGTGTGCAGCCTGCAGTGGGAGGCAGGGGCTGACTCTCAGGACCCAGGGGAGAATGTGCTTTGGGGTTGTCAGGCTGTGACAATCAAGTCCATCCACTCGCAGCTACAAAAATTCTTTTAAGGGCGGGATAATCCAGTATAAATTAATAGGGTTATTGAAAAGAGCAGATGAGATAATTTGGGGTATGGAAGAAATGTAGAATAGAAAGATCTTGATTCTGATCTGACCCTGATAATTAATAGTGTGCTTGGGAAAGTTGTGTATCTACTTAGATGGGTTTTGGGGGCTACAAATGGGGCATCAGTGACTACTGACCTCAAAGCATTATAAACAGGACATGCCAGTGCCTGATTAAGGTAGTAAGTACTCAAAAGTATTTTTTTATTTTTTAATTTAATTGACAAAATTTTTAATGTATTTATTGTGTACAAAGTGATGTGTTGAAGTGTGTATACTCTCAGCAATTTTCAAGAAAATAATACTTTGTTATTAACTAGTCACCATGTTGTACAATAGATCTCCTGAACTTACTCTTCTAACTGAAATTTTGTATACTTTGACCAACATTTCCAAAGAAGTTATTTTTAAATGATATTTATAAAGATATTCAGCTTTATTATGTCCAAATGTTTACATATGAATATTTAAGTTGATGACTAGATATAAAGAGGCTAAGGCCTTACAGAATAAGTAGATAAGTCTATTTTTAGTGAAACAATTTTCCACCGCAGATGAAGGGCTTCTAAGCTACTTTGTAACAGAGTCTGACCTTCCATCTTCAAATTTTGTGTGCCAGCACCATCCTAGTTATGTGCTAGCACCATCCTATTACTCCACTTGGCAAGTACATATTTCTAAAAATGACAAACCAACAGAAATGTCACCTGAGCTTCAATGATCATATTTTGTATGTTAGTGAAATCCAAATTCAGAATTCATATGATTCAAAATAGCCAATGACTGCTTTGACTTCACAGAAGAGTGATTATTTTCACACCTGGATTACCACAAGGTTACCCCAAACACTGCCACCCATTGCTGATTCCCATGAGAATCTGCTCCAGAAGAAATTTTTTCTTAGAGAAACTCGGCTCACATATGTACCAAAAACCAGTCCCTATATAAGAGGTCTCTTGGATCACATAATATTAGGGTGGCCAGACAGACAGAATCAAATAATCTACCCACTTTTCCAAGTGACCTAAACGTGAAATAACAGGAGGTGCTATACAGTGACCCTCTCCCTGCTTCCCCAGCCTCGTATCCATGCCAACTATAAATAAGGACCCTCAGGCCCCCTGTTCTGAAAAGAGCATCAGACTAGGAGTCAACAAGTATGCTAAGTGTGTTGTTACAAGAGAAAAATTTACAAATTATGATAGTAGTAACATAAAAATGAAAATAACTTGAATTTTTACCACTCAGATAAAAAAGAATGCTGTTAAACCTAATTCAATAGTTTACTATAATCAGAATCATAAATGTTTTGATAACTTGCAACCTAATAAACGACCCAATAAATTGTTTACAGCTTTTCAAATCAATACTTTCTATTTGGAATATATCACAATTTAGTAAATCATCCTTTGTTTGACACTAAAGTAATTTCCAGGTTTCCATTAGTGCAGATAATGCTATCTTTTGTAGCTGAATCTTTTTACCTTTTTACATATTCTTAAACATTTTGTTAGGATAAACTACTGGAAGTAGAATTCCTGGGTCAACAGATATGAAAATGATTATAACTTTTCATGTAGATTATCACTTTTTCCTTCAGACATGGGTTGCTTGAGTTTATGCCAAATTTTCCAAATCATTGTTTAAATCAAAACTTTGTTATAGTGTAACATGAATACGTGAACATGAAGAAATCTTATCAAGAAGTGAACACAATTGTGCACCCACTATACAGATTAGGAAATGGGCCATCACAAGGCCAATCATGTTCTTGTCACTCTCTCTCCCAAGGTATAACCACCATTCAGACTTCTAAGATTATAGATAAGTTTTCCTGTTTGTGTGTTTTATACACCTGGAATTATGTAGCATGAATTTTTAGATCTGGTTTATTTTACTCACTATTATGTTTTTGAGATTTATCCATGTACTGATATGAATTTTTATAGCCATCTAGATCCTATTGTGTGAAATGCCATAATGCCATATAGCATCCATTCTATGGTGGGTTATTTAAGCTTTTTGGCTCTTAATAATGCAGCTCTATGTACATACTTTTATGACTGTTGTTGCAAATATTGCACATTTTTTGCTGCATGTACAATGAAACATTTCTAGATGCTGCTAAAGAGTTTTTCTAAGCAGTTGTGGCAATTTATATTTCCATCCTCAGCGTATGGCAGTTCAGTGGTCCCTATCCTTGCTGGGACTTGATATGAACCATCATTTTTATTTGAAGCCGGCCTGTAGTTATGTAGTGGAATTACACAGTAATTTTAATTTGCATTTCCCTGAGAAATAGTGAGGCTAAGCATCTTTTCATATATGTATTGGCCATTATTGTTGTCATTATTCACTCTTTATTATGACTGAATGGTTTCATTGTTTAAATATACCACATTTTCTTTATGTATTCACCTATTGATGGATACGTATTGCTAATAGTGCTGTGATAGACATGGAAGTGCAGACATCCCTCCAATACACTGATTTCTTTTCCTTTGGATATATACTCAGCAGTAGCATTGCCAGATCATATGTTATAACACTCTAATATTAGTTTTTGAGGAAACTCCATGCTGTTTTCCACAATAGCTGAACTAATTAATATTTGCACCAACAGTGTACAAGAGTCCCCCTTTCTCTGTGTCTTTGTAGGCATCTATTATTTTGTGTGTGGGTGTGTGTCTTATTGATAGTAGCCACTTTACTGGGGTAAGATGATAAATCACTGCAGTTTTGATCCTCAGTTTCTTGAAGATTAATCATCTTGAAAATTTTGAAATATACCTGTTGGCCACTTGTATGGCCAACATACACTTGTATGTTTGTATGGCTTTTAAGAAAGGCCTATATAGATCATTTGACCATTTTTAAAAAGGAGTACTTGATTTATTTCCTGTTGAGTTGTTTGAGTTCCTATATTCCAATTAATTCCTTGCAAATTGGATAATTTGCATGTGTTTTCTTTTATTCTGTAGGTTGTCTTTCACTCTGTTGATCATTTCCTTTGCTGTACAAAAGCTTTTTAGATTGATATAATCCCATTTGTCAACTATTGCTTTTGTTGACTATGCTTTTAAGGTTTTACACAAAATGTCTTTACCCAGACCAATAATATCTTGTAGCATTTTCCCAATGTTTTCTTCCAGTAGTTTCATAGTTTTAGGTCTTAAATCTAACTCTTTAACCCATTTTGATTTTTGCATATGGTGAAAGATAGGTGTAGTTTTATTCTTCTGCAATGAATATCCAGTTTTCCCAGTACCATTTATTGAAAGGACTGTTCTTTTCTCAATGTCTTGACGACTTTGTCAAAAATAAATTGGTATGGCCAGGTGTGGTGGCTCATGCTTGTAATCAATCCTAGCACTTTGGAGGCTAAGGCAGGAGGATTGCCTGAGCTCAGGAGTTCAAGACTAGCCTAAGCAAGAGTGAGACCCTGTTTATACTAAAAATAGAAAAACTCATAAGGCATTATGGTGCACACCTATAGTCCCAGCTACTCAAGAGGCTAAGACAAGAGGATCATTCAAACCCTGAAGTTTGAGGTTGTTGTGAGCTATGATGCCATTGCACCCTACCCAGAGTGACAGAGTGAGACTGTCTCAAACAAACAAAAAAAAAAGTTGCTGTAAATGTATGGATTTATTTGTGGTTCTTTATTTTGTTCCATTGGCCTATGTGCCTGTTTTTATGCCAGTGCCATGCTGTTTTGATTAGTTAATCTTTCAGTATGTTTTGAAGTCATCTTTGTTGTTTTTTTACTACTGCTTTGGCTATTTGAAGTCTTTTGTGGTTCTGAATACACTGTTGTTAAAATTTCAGATTAATATGAGGGTATAACTAATTAGGTTACATTGTTTGTATTTATGAGGTAAACGTCAAGTTATAGCTGAGAGCCCTTCCCCCAGGGGGTGTGCTGTATACCTTTACATTAGGTGAGAGCTTACCAATCTCCCTCCTCCCCTCTTTCCTTTCTCTCTATCCTCCCCCCCCCTTTGAATTTAATTGTTTTTCTTTCATATGGGCATGTAGTTGTTTATCTATTGGTTTCACATTAGTATTAAGTACATTGGCTACTTTTCCATTCTTATATTTTACTAAGAATAATGGTCTTCAACTGCATCCAGATTAATACAAATGATATAAAGTTCCCATACATTTTATAGGTGAATAATATTCCATAGTATACATATTAGAATTTTTTTTCCTATTTCTATGAAGAATGCCATTTGCATTTTGATAGAGGTTATACTGACTCTGAAGATCACCTTGGTTATTGTGGACATTTCACAATTTTAATTTTTCAACATGGGATATTTTTTCATTTCTTTCTGTCCTCATCTCTCATCAGTGTTTTATAGTTTTTGCTGCAAAAATATTTTATTTCTTTGGCTAAGTTTATTCCTATATATTTGTCTTATAGCTATTGTAATTGGGATGCTTACTTGATTTCTTTTCCAAATAGTTTATCAATGGTATATAGAAATACTTATTGATTTTGGTGTATTAATCATGTACCAAAAAAATTACCGAATTTATTTATCAGTTCTAACAGTTTTGTGTGTGTGTGTGTGTGTGTGTGTGTGTGTGTGTGTGTGTGTGTAGTCTGTAGGTTTTTCTAAATATAAGATCATGTCATCTATAAAGAAGAACAGCTTGACTTCTTTCTTGCTTTCCAATTTGGATGCCTTTTATTTCTTTTCCTTGCTTAACTGCTCTGGGTAGGACTTCCAGTACTGTATTGAATAGAAGTAGTGAGAGTAGGCATCTTTGCCTTGTTTTAGAAGAAAAGAAAGCTTTCAACTTTTTCCCATTCAGTATTATGTTGTACTGTATCACATTTGTTGATTTGCATATGGGCTGGGCTTCCTGCTCCTTGGGGTATAGGTCACTGAACAGGCTCAACTGCCAGGATGTGGCCATAACACTGAGGACATTGGGTTTCATGATGTTGGTGCCCTCTGGGTGGATGTGAGGAGAATGTCAGAGAGGTTCAAGGGAGGTGGAGCTATGGGGCCCTACAGTAGAATGAGTCCAGTGTTGCCTGAACTCACAAAATGATACTGTGCTGGGATTACAGGTATGAGTGGTCATACCTGGTCTAATTTTATTTTTTTGTACTTCGTAATTTTATAGAATAAATAGTCTATGCTCCTTTTATGTCTGGCCTTGTTTCCTAAACATTATGCTTAGAGATTTAAAAATGCTGTTGCAAGTAATTATAACTTGTTCATCCCCACTGCTGTATAATATTCCATAGTGTGATGTTGTGACTTGCACAGCTGAGAAAGAGATTCAGGACCCACTTGATGCAATAATTAAGTAGAATTTTATTACACCTGCACAGGGGGCTGTTGCTGTGGAAAGCAAGCAGCACCGAATGAAGGGCAGACAGGCTATTTATACCTTATATTCTGCATACCTCAGCAAGCAAGGATAAACAGAGGCCAAACATTGCAGTTAGCTCAGGGCAGGGCAACATTAGATCAGGGGTCAAAGAGGGGGGCTACATAGTCAGGGGATAATCACAAGCCAAGGGACAATCACAGGTCAAGAACTTGGGACTTTCCACTAGGGGCTTTTCTTGGAGTCCACTCCTCCCCTCACACTTCCTCATTTTAGGCTTTCTTCTTGGAATATAACCTCTCTACCCTTGCAGGGACCAGGGACTAAAGGAATCAAGAGAGATTCTTTTCAAGGGTCAGGGGCTTGTTTGCTTTCCCCACTAGTCTTAGTGGGGAATCAAGGGGGTCCGGTTATGATAGTGAATATACTATAATTTATTTTTTATTAATTTTTGTGAATTTCATTCTGATATACTTAGGTGTGGTTTTCTTTGTACTTGCCTTACTTTGAGTTTGTAGAGGATTTCTGTCATCAGATTTAGGATGTTTTCAGATGTTGACTCTTCAAACTCTCCTTTTCATCTATTCTTTCTCATTTCTATTTCTGAAAAATAACAAGTATGATTCCTATGCTCTTTCTCTATTTTGTATTATTTTGTCTTTCTGTGCTTTAGCCTAGATATCTCCTTCTGATTTATATTTCAGTTTGTTAACTTTCTCTTTAACTGTATCAAATTTTTAATTTGGTATTTTTCAATTTTAAGATTTCTCCTGTAGTCTTTTTAATGTACTATAGTTATCTACAGAAAGTCTCTGTTTGGACTTTTAATCTTTTGTAGTATATGTACATTGTGGAATACTGTGCAGCCATAAAGCCATAAAAAAAGGATGGAGCTTCACATCTTTTATGTTTACCTGGATGGAGCTGGAACATATTCTTCTTAGTAAAGTATCTCAAGAATGGGGAAAAAAAGTATCCAATGTACTCAATATTATCAGTACTACTATGAAATCAATATATAATCACATACACACTCATATGAAAGGCAAAACATTACTATAGTCCAGTAAGTAAAAGGGAAGAGGAGAGAGAGGGGAGGGGAGGGGGGCTTTTGGAGGAGGGAGAGTATTTGGGGGAACCTCACCTAATGTCCATGATGCAATAGTACATTTCAAAACAATTAAGAAATGAGTATAATTATCATGGATGTGTTACTTAGTTCAATGTAAGCATTTCACATTGTATATCGAAGCAGTACCCTGAACTCCATAAATGTATCAATGTACAAAGTTATGATTTAATAAAAATAAATAATAGTAGACCTTCCATTTGATCCTACAATCTCATTGCTAGGATCTACCCAAAAGAAAAAAAAAGTCATTTTACCAGCCCAATGTACCCTTCAACACATGAATGAATTAATAAACTGTGGTATAATATACCATGGAATACTATTCAGCCATAAAAGGATGGAGATTTTGTATCTTTTGTTACAACTTGGATGGATTTGGAGAATACCTAAGTAAAACAAGAATGGAAAGACAAGCATCACATTTACTCAACTACAGTTGAAACCTGTAGATTACCAACAATGTGTACACGTGAGAGTAAAACTCATTTAAGTTCAAGAAGTAGAGGGACGGAGCTTGTTGGTTCCCCCACCTAATAGGGGATGCACAGGTAAAGAGCACACCTCCTCAGAGAAGGTCACAACTCCAACTTGGACTTTACCTTACAAATGCAAGCAATGTAACCTAATTGTATGTATCCTCATATTAATAAAAAAATTATAATTAAAAAAAACCTCTGAAGTATATATCAAAGTGTCTCCTCTTTGCTAGTCCCTAAAATAATGTTTTCCTGAAATTCCGTGACACTTCTAGAAATCTCTGCTTGGGTTCTTAGTTCCTCATCTGCCGCTCTCTGCTCACCTCTTCATCTTTGTTGCAGCAATCCACTTTTCAAATGTGTCAGGGAGGTGCCTTGGTGAAGGCTGGGCTTATGCCTCTATGCTTCCTATCTCTTAGAAATGTTGGACTTCTCAAGTTTTTACTTTTTTGTCTCTATAAATCTGATAATTTCAGGCATTTTTTTCAAGTTTTTTAAAAGTTTTTCTAATTGTGGGCAAAATGTTGATTTTTTTTTGAGACATAGTATCACTCTAGCATCTGGAGTAGAGTGCTGTGGTGTCATAGCTCACAGCAACCTCAAGGTCTTGGGCTCTAGAGATCATCTTGCCTCAGTTTTTCTATTCTTAGTAGAGACAGGGTCTCACTCTTGCTCAGAATGGTCTTGAACTCCTGAGCTTAAACACTCCACCTGCCTCGGCCTCCCAGAGTGCTAGTATTACATGCGTGAGCCACCATACCTGGTGAAATGTTCACGCTACTCTGATATTGCCAGAAGCAGAAATTCACTACTTTGTGCTTTTTTTCTTTGCCCATTTGATGGATTAAGTGATACCTCATTATTGTCCTCTCCCCAAATCCAGAATTGATACCAGAGTAGTGGTCAAATCCATCTCAAGTAATTATGAAATTCAATTACTGTGTTTAAAAGTGACCAGTAAAGTTATGGAACTCACCCTAGATTTAATCAATGTTTAGGGAGAAGAACAACTAGCCTACCAAGCAGGTATGAAAGGCTTGTAGTTGAGAGAGAGTTGGTTTAAGACTGTACCCTGATAAATTCTGGTCTTCCAATCACAAAGTTTGCACGTCTATAGTAATAACAATAATGTAAAACTTCCAGAGTTAGTAATATTTCAACAGACTATCCTGCTATTCATTCCTTTATTGATTTATTCAACAAATGTTGATTTAGCGTGTAACATGTGTCCAACTGTACAGAACTTTTGGAGTACAGTTGTGAGCAAGAAGGACCCAGTCTTTCCTCTCTCATGGATATAAGTTTAAGTTAAGAACTCTGGGTCTAGAATCAGAGAGATGTAGCTTTCTGCTTAAAGGTACCTCAGAGGAAAAAAAAATATAACTTAGGGAACAAAGAATACCCTTTATATTCTCCAATATTACATGATAAAAACATATGCTATAAGTGAGTGAATAAGGAATCCTTGCTGTGATGTGTCTAATTTTGGCTGAGTGCACAAGTACTTTCCTCTCTGGCTTTCAAATTCCCTCCTATACCAAAGTCTGTAATCTTTTTTAAAAATTATGTTCTAATATTTTGTCCCCACGACTCTACATCAGTGGTAAGAAGGCATTTCCAGGTTCAACACATTCTTGACAGCTTGAGACACTAGAGGGCAGCAAAACCACACACATTTAAAAACATGCACATTTTGAGGGTCATTTTAGTGAAAAGCTTTTGGTAAATTGCATGTTTTCTTTCTGCCTACCTTGTTGATTGTTGACTCTGCTATGAATACAAGGCATAGATTTTCCTCATCACTTACATCTTTGAGGTATGTCAATTTCACAACCATTTTTCCTGCTCTTAATTTCCATGCAGTTACTGTTTTCACAATGAAAACTTAGAAGTACCAATTTGGTGGCTCAGCACCCATAGCACAGTGGTTACGGCGCTGGACAAATACACCAAGGCTGGTGGGTTCCAACCCAGCTCAGACTAGCTAAACAACAATGACAACTGCAACCAAAAAATAGCCAGGCGTTGTGGCGGGTGCCTGTAGTCCTAGCTACGTGGGAGGCTGAGGCAAGAGAATCACTTAAGCCCCTGAGTTTGAGGTTGCTGTGCGCTGTGACACCACAGCACTCTACCCAGGGTGACATAGTGAGACTCTGTCTTACGAAAAAAGAAAAGAAAAGAAAAAATAAAAAAAGTACTAATTTGGTAATAGAATGCATAGTCAGCCCTCCATATCTATGGATTCTGTAGTCACAGATTCAACCAATGGAGGATCAAAAATATTCAGAAAAAAATAAAAATACAAGAATAAAAAATAATAAAAATATAAAACAGTGCAGTGTAACTATGTTCATTGCACTGGGTGTTATAAATAATCTAGAGATGCTTTAAAGTGCACAACAGGATGTACACATATACATCAGTACACATCCACACAGTTTATGTACATTGCTGTTTTTACTAACAGACTGGAGCAGCTGGAGATTCTCGTATCTGAACCCCAGGGGTTCCTGGAATTAATCCCTCACAGATACCACGGGACTGTTAGAATATTTGAAATTGTGACTATCCTGAGAAATCCTTGACATGAGGTTGTTATAGCTAAGAGCCTTTGGGGTCTGATCAAAGTCCCTTCTCATTCAACTCCTGTACTGAGTCAGAGTAGAAATAAGAAAACTTTCATACTGTTCACCAGGTATTTATTTGTGTTGATGTGATGAGAAAGGGCACAGAATAAAATCAACCTCTGCTGATGTCAGGATGACCTGACATCCGTGGTGTTGATAGCCAGCATCCTGGTGGTCACAGAGCTGAGGCTGGGGACCTCAGTGCAAGTGTAAAGCAAAACATCAGAACCCAGAGGAAGGATGGTTCTGGAAGCTTGCATGAGAGAGAAGCTGTTTTTTTTTCTCTGTTGAGAGCACAGAGAACACAGGAAGCACAGGGCAGACTTCAATACAATAGAGATGATTTTGATTCAGAACCAAGGAAAACACTCCTTGATCCTGAGGGATGAGTTGCCATGGACAGAACCTTGTACCATTTATCAATAGAATGCAGGATTGGAGAGGTCCCTGTGAATTTCCAAACCAAACTACTCAGTTTATGGACAGGTTGATATGGGGCCTAAGGAGGGGCACATTGCAAACCTGTGACAAGTACATTCCTATTGTAAGTCTTGGTGTAAGACAATAATAATTCCTTAGACTGAAAGTCTAGATTTACAGAATAAATGATTTGGGGTGCTCAACTAGGGTGGATTGCTGGTGGCTTTGGTCTCAGAACATGTTGAAGTAGTCTTGTCCATGCAAACCTGGGTGGCTATGATTCTGAGATCTGGAAAATCATCATGCTCCCAGAACATATTCTCAGACAAGGGTCTTTACTCAATTTAGGTCAGCTCCATTTTTGTGTATTTCAGTCATCACCCGAAAGATTTCATGGTTATTGAGAGAGGCTGCTAGGCTTCTGTGTGACCAAATTTCTCATTCTTTGCTTTGTTAAGGGACTGATTGGTATCTTATTCTGCACTACCTAGTAAGATAAAAAGATATTTCTGCCTTTTATCTTACTAAAGAGAGTCTTCTTTTTTCCTTCTCTCATTAGTGAAAAATGGGCTTTCCAATTAGTTAAGATCTCTCAGGGAAGTAGAAGGGGACCAATAAATGTGTATCATACATATACACACCCACATGGATTCATTGCGAATCAAATAATAATGAGAAAGCTACTTTGAGAAGTGGCTTTATTTAATTCTTAACAACACCCCTGTTAGTTTCTACATCTCTAAAGGAGTAAAATCTCTCCCTGAGTTTCAGCAGTGTAAAGAAACTGGTCAAGTTCTGTGTTAGTACATTTGCATTGCTATAAAGGAATACCTGTGTCTGGGTAATTTATAAAGAAAAGAGGTTTATTTGGCTGTGGTTCTATGACTGTACAAAAAGCATGGTGCCAGCATCTGCTTCTTCATCCCCCTGGAGATGGCCTCAGGAAGATTTTGCTCATGGGAGAAGGTGAAGGGGGAGTGGGCATGTCACATGGGGGTAGGAGGAGCAGGAAGGGAGGCAGGAGGTGCAACGCTGTTTAAAGACTAACAGAGGGAGAGCTCACTCATTACCATGGGAGGGCACCAAATCATTCAGGAGGGATTCTCAGGCCCATGACCCAAACACCTCTCGCCAAGCTTTACCTTCAACCGTGAAGATCAAATTTCAACATGAGATTTGGAGGGCCAAATATCCAAACTGTATCAAGTTCAAAGAAATTCTAAGCTGCACAGCCAAAATTTAAAACCAGGCGTGTTTGATTCTAAAGTTCATTTTTTTCCAAATAGAATGAAGAATTTGATCGTAGAAGTTAGATACTGAATTATAGGGGACCCAAAACAAGGCAAAGAGAATCAGAAATTAAAGTGTTCCCAGATAGAAGATTAGCTTAAGTTATATAAATGCAGGTGGTTGGGGTGGTGGCATGCCGACTTAATGATGCCAGATACTAATGTTGCAAGATGCTCTGTGCTTTATGGAGCACTTTTATCTGCATTATCTCATTTGTTTTGTCACTGCAATCCCACAAAACAGGAGGAAATGGTATTGCTAATGCTAGGCTATGTCAGAATGGATTGCTAATGCTAGGCTGTGGATTTTTATATGATTTGATAATTTTTCAGAAGGAAGGAAATACTAAACCTGTTTTATAGTCTCTCCACATTGAAAATGGGAAAAAGTGGGCTCATAAGAATCAATTTCACCACCCTGATGGGAGAAGGCATTTGACAGAAGAAAGGTTCCTTGGATATCAACATTGAACAATGGCCAGGGGACTCTGGGAAAGATCCTCTATTTTGCCAGGTGTATGAGTGACAATGTGTACAATATCATAACATGAATGCTCTTGTGTCTATCATTCTTATTCATGTATCCATTAATTCAGCTACAAAAGGCATGGAGCACCTTGTAATTGTCTGGTATCCTACTAAGCTTATAAATACAATGGTGAGCAAAAATGTATATTGTCTTTGTCCTCATGAAGCTAGGACCTTAACCTATTTTTGCCATTATAATGGGTACATACTGATTCCTACTTGCCATTTTTTTGTTGTTCAGAGTCTCAAATCCTGAAGTTGAGTGCAGTAGCATCATGCTAGCTCATAGAAACCTCAAATTGCTCAGCTCACAGGATCTTCTTGCCTCAGCCTCCCAAGTAGCTGGGACTATAGATGTGCCTGGCCATGCCTGGCTAGTTTTTCTATTTGTAGTAGAGATGGGGTTTCATTCTTGCTCAAGCTGGTCTCTAACTACTGAGCTCAAATGATCCACATGCCTTGGGCATCCTAGAGTTCTAAATCCAGTTTTAATTTTAATTTCCCAAGTTACTAATGAAGTTGAGCACCTTTCCATATGAACTTCCATTATCTTATGTGAGGGGATGAAATGAACAGATGTGTATTTCCATAACGTCTCTCTGGCTCTGGCAGGCAGAATGGCCTGAGCAGAACCCATCAAGAGGCTGGTTTAGCCGTCCAGTCCAAAGGGGAGACTAGTTCATGTTGGAGGCAGATAGGAGTAACAGACAAAGAGAAATTTAGAAAATATAGTAGACAACAGTATTTCCAAATCCCTGAAAATCTTCAGAGTTTGGGAATAAGAAAGTGGAATTCCTGAGAATTTTCTGGAATTTCTGAAATTATAAGTTTTTCTTAAAATACTTCCAACATTATTCATACTCCTTATTATAAATAGCCAAAAATTTTTCATAAATAAGAGTAAAGAATAAGAAATTTTAGATTTAGTCTTTAAAAAAAACTCTAAACTACAGCAATATTCAAATGTTGAAAAATGCCAGCAAACATTATTGGATGGTACTACAATAATGTAGTGTTCAGATCTCCTAGCAAGATTAGTAACACCACACAGAATCAAAGTTGCCAATTTTAGGACTTAATTTGTTTGCAAAACTTGGTATTTATTGAAACGCCACGCAGGATTTGTATAAAGCATACTATGTGCATAAGCTTTCTAATATTCATTTAACTTGCAAGAATGACGCCATTAGCAGCAGAGAAAGCCAGGAACGCGCACAAATACGGCAGTAGCCACAAGAAAAATTGATTAGATTGTCACTGTCTTCAGGCTGATGTCTGGGTACCTGGAACCTTCTACTTAGCTTCTCCCTCTCCTTGTCAAATTTTCCCGCTCTTGTTTTCAGAGTTAGGGAACAAGAAACTGGTCAGTGGATTCCTTCACACCGGTCACGGTGCTAGTTCCTCAATGAGTTTTAATTCTCAAAGGAGATTTATCATACTTGTTTTCAGTTTCTTGATTTCTTGACTGACTTTTCTCAAAATTAGGGAATTTAGAAAACGGTAAGCTTCCCAAGAAATGCTGGCAAGGAATTTCAGCGTGGAAACAAAGGGCTAGTGGCGCATCAGCAGGTGGGAACAGGCCGGCCGGGAGAGAGCTGATGAGTCTTGTGCCTGTTTTTATCTGTGCTCTCTCCAAGCTGTTTAGTCTCCCAGAGACTGGTCATGACAGGAAGACTGAGGCAGATTCACAACTACTACAACCAGATAAATAACCAATCCCACCCCATTATCCAAAGTGAGAGGGAAATTTCCACGTGAAATCGCACTTATTCCTCTTTAAACAAGTCACACCCCTATGGAAGAGCAGAGAATGGATTGAACAGTCTTTCTAAATGTCTTTCTAATGTCTTTCTAAAATGCAGAGCTCTTTGCATGGGACCATCAAACCTGGAGATGAGACAGAATGGGACAGGGTTGAGTCAGCTACAGATTTAACCATAATTCCTGGAGGTTGATTGTCTTTTTGATGTGTTGCCTAAATTAGTCCTTGATTCAAATCCTGAAAACAGTATTTTACTTAATCATTAGTTACTCCTAAAGATTAGGTGATGGATAACTTATAAATCGTGGCTGTGTCATACTGAAATATGCATGATTTAGAAGACAGAATCCAGACTAACACATTAATGTAGAAATAAGATGAATTGGTTGAGATTAAAAAAATGAAAAAATAATATGATTTTCTCAAGTACCCAGAATTAAAGTCATAAAGTCCCCAAATAATCTCAATCCCTTCTGTCTGTTTCTGGATCCAAATAGAATTTCCCCAAGATTCAAGAAAGATTCAGAGCAAAGACAAAGGTAGAGACTGGATTATTCTCCTTATTGGCTGGTGCCAGGGGCCACTGGCAGAGCTTCAATAGGAGTCTTCTCTTGATGTTTCCTCAGAATCCTGACCTGAATACTCATCAGGCATGTGTGGCTACTAGTAGTGCTGAAGTTTATAGTGGGCTGGTAAAACACTCTGCTACTTTTACATGCATTTATTAAGTAATTGTTAAGCCCCCTCTGGGCACCCGGCACTGTTCCTTTTATTTGGGTGATTTTGTCATAGCTTTCCCCAGAGGGGGAGATTTTTCAGGCTGTGTAGGAATAAGAAAACTGTGAAGAAAATGAACACTACAGAGACAGAGGAATACAATGTTCTAGTAGAATCTTAAAGACCCATGGCTATTTATAGATCTTGAAATAAATGGCCTTCCTTTGATTGGAAGAGACACTTCTAAAAGAACTTAAAAAAAAATAGGACAAGAGCTTGATGGCAAAGTGGGAAAAAATTACTTAAGACCTATCTCTCTGGTATAATTTTTCTTTAGGAAAAAAAGCATAATTACTGCATTATCAAATGTCGGGGGGGAGTTATTTGAAGATGTAAATGGAGGATCTTCTAAAAAGGCTTCCCCCCCTTTCTTTAGGATAGGGATGAAATCAAGGAACTGATTGAAAACGGGAGGAGAAAGCTTTGTCTTGCTAGTGTTTTTTAGGGTTAAAGTTATATCACAAACCATTTGTGGCTACATAAATTAGACAGGCCATATTGCATTCTTAGAAGGCATTTTATGCCGAGAGGACTGGAAAATACTTTTATAATTTTATTCAGTTTTGTTATAAAGTACAAATTGATTACCTGCCTCCAGTTCATGCCTGTGGTGAGGAAATCAGGGCAATGAAAAAAGGATACGAAGTTTCAGAGAAGGGCACTTAGAAGGATCTGAGGCCAGGTCTTAGTGGCCGGAGGGATGATGGATGTAAAGCAGGTTATCAAAATCTGTCAATAATCTAGGAAATTCAGAGTCAACATGAATATACTAGAATAGTGGTTCTCAGCCTGTCCATTGAATCACTCCAATAGTTTTTTATTTTTTACATTTTTATACTTGGTTCTTAGTAATCCTAATCTAATTGGTCTGGGGAGTGGCCTGATATAAATGCTCCCCAGATAATTCTGATGTTCGGCCAACGTTGAGAACCTCAGGTCTAAAAGGCCGGCCAGGGCATGAATAAGTAGTATCTTCTTGTCCCTTCACAGTCTCTAGTGAGCCCAGGACATCCAGAATGTTGGACTTTTCTCTGAGGTGCTTTTCTCTGAGGCCAGATGGGGAAGATGCTGAGTACCGGCTGCCTCTGCCCTCCGCTCCCCAACCCCTCCTTGTGTAGTTTAGAAACTGGGTCTTTGTCCCTGTTCATCACCGCTCCCCCTTCATCCAGGCAGTCCAGTGCACACTCGGCATCAGAGAAGCTGGTAATGCAACCGCTCGGCTGTTCTGATTTTCCTTTCCATTCTTTGCTTTGTTTTGGTTTTGCTTTGTGTTTACCTTGATCTAAAATTTTTTGTAGAATTTACGCCGACTTCAAACAAATAAAACTGTCACATTTGCCTCCCAACCTAGACACCTGATTTTGTGTAAAGGCATGTTTCATACCCCAAACATGTTTTTGAAAGCCATTTGTATTTTCCTTTTGGATATTGCCCCTTGGCTCCCCAGTGGCCCCAAGTGCTCGTAATTAAAGTTCATTGTTAAAGCACACTGGCATCCCTAGAACTGTCATATGTGACTGCTGCTGATCAATGGGTTTTTAACCCAGGGTTTTAGACAGAGCACCTCTAAATTACTTGCTTCTCTGACTTTGCTCTGCTCCATTAATGAAGATCTAGAGTGCGGCATTATTAGAAAGTGCATTTTCCAGCTGGACAAGTCCTTGCACATGCAGTTTATCTGCGTTTGGACTGGCTGCCTATGTTAAGTGTCTAGGGTCAGCCTGACATGAAGGAAAGCAGAGAAGCAGCCACAAAGGGAAACATGGGAATCATTCTTTTATTACGGACTGAAATCTCTGGCCACTAACTGCAACTCAACCTTGGCTAAGTCTCAGCTGACCAGGTTAGTGTCCTGGGATAAGAGGGTGGAGTCTTCTGAGCTCCCTACTCAACACCTGTGACTGCTGCCTGCCTATCTCTCCTCCCATCTCTCCTACAATTGTCATTTTTTCCCTTTGGGCCATGTGGGGTTTAGAGATAGGCAGGGGGCTACGTGCCGTGGAGCAGAGTGAGTACGTCTGCTTCTTGATTTTGAAATGGTAAAACCAAAGCTCCAAGGATGTACAGTTCAGGACAAAATGTGGAGTAGCGTCAGGCTACCTGGCTGTGTTCTCAGCTGGTGGAACAGCCTCTAGCACTTACAGCCATCAGAGAGTCTGGAGCCCCCAGTGCTGGTGCTGCCTCGTGTGAGGGATTAGCCCCCTGGAAACTGTTGTGTGAGCTCTTTTAAGGCTTAAGAGTACAGTGCCCACCTCTGTGCCCTCCATGGGATCCAGCCACAGGGCAGATAATCAGGCTCAGTCCTGGTTACTGCTACAGCGAAGAAGCCCACGGCATTACCAGACCAGTTCACTTCCAAATGCAAGACAATACAAAATCCCCTTGTCATTGAACTTGGGTTGATTTTGAGCAAGTCATTCGTTACCATCCAACCTCTAGAACAATGGCTCTCAGTTTCTGAGTCACCTGGTAACTTGGTAAAAATGCAAATTTTTAGGCCCTGACTATTAAATCAGAAATTTTGTGGATAAAAACTTCTAGGTAGTTTTGAAAGGCACTGATTTTGAATACTGTCTTAAACAGTGATTATGAACAGAGAGGATGGAATCACACTCAACTGCCTGATGAACCCCTGAGCAGACATGACCTAAAATTACTGAGCCACTGCCATCTTATCTGTAAAATGAAAGTATGAAAAATCTGCCTTCACTGGGTTGCTATGATGGTTTCATTTGTGGAGTGTGTCCAGTACTTAGCAGGTAAAATCCCAATAACCCCAAGCCCTTGTTTTGCTCCTGTGTTGAATGCTGGCTTTGTGCTTCTCTTGGGTTTCTGTCACTTGCCACCCTACAATCTATACTCAGGTAGTGGAAATCGCTGTCACCCACCTTGGGATGTGGGTCTGGCCTTCCCCCCATTCCTACCAATGGGAGTTGTCTCCTACACAGACACCTCCTCCATCTCACTTTCAGCGCCAAGGGAAAGGGTCTCAGAGGAGATGGCAGGGGAATCTTTTAACAAAACACACCTGCATCTCTCTTTGAAGGCTCCCTCAGGCGGTGACTTTGGATTTAGGGACATTCATGCAACCACAGGGATGTTTGTTCCTACTTGTGGCCATTCCCAGAACCTAGGAATGACGAAGTTCAAAGACAGCGGTGACAGAACTGATAGTCAGTCAGCCAGGGCTCCTGCTGGTGGGGTATGGGTGGGGGTGGAGGTGGGCAGGAAACCTGTCTGACTTCCCGTGACAAGGGCAGACCCTTAGGGATGGGGTGTGTTGGGGGAGTGCTGGGAGGGGTGTTAGGTGAAACCCAGCTTGAGCTGGAGAACAGTTTTTGCAGGAAATCACTTAGTTCCCCAGCCTTTAAAGGCAGGAGGGGATACATAATAGTAGGACTGCATTGCTATGAAAGGGTCTTGGGTTACCAGACACATTTGTGCTTGAATTTTGAATCTTAGTACATCCACCTACTATATAATGAGTTGTGGGTTATGCTATTTCTTGGAGATTTTCTTGCAGGGAAATGGAAATAGTACCTTCAGCTTCCTGGGACTGATATGAGGACTGAGTTAAACAAATGGCATTTTCGCAGATGGTCAACTCACACTAAGGTAACTGTGGTTGTGGCGAAGGGCAGCCAGTGTGGAATCACAGATGGCCTTGATGCTCTACCTGGTTGCTTCCCAGTGGGGTGACCTGTACTTGAGTCTCAGGTTCCTGTTGTGAGAGAGGGACAGTTTCCCATGCTTCCCACACAAAACCACTGCGGAGCTTATACGGACACCTGTGTGCATCAGGCACACGGGAGGAACTTAGCGAGTGTCAGCCTCCCCTTCACCACGGTGAGGGGACATTTCAGGGCCGGGACTGGACAGCTTTCTACCTGCCCCCTTGTGCTTGTTATTCCTGGAGCCCCTTGTGTCTACTCAACCCTGTTCAGGCGTCAGCTTCATCTTCTTGCACCACCGTTTTGAGGTTCCTAGCATTTGAAGGCGGGGGTCTCTGTCGCCCTCTTCACTGCAAGAAGAGCTCCCCTCCTCTTAGCCCGCAGGCTCCGGCCACATGCTGCCTCACCTCCTCCCTGTGCCTGGGCAGGTCCCCACCACTCCTCCCTCCCCAAGTCCTTCCTGCATCCTCTCCGCAAGTCCCACACTTGAAGGCAGGCTGTGCCTTCACATCTTTTTGAGCCCTTTCCTTCATTCTGCTGTGACCTTACCGTTCCCTGAGGGTTCATGCTACTTTATGGGGTTTCATTGTCCCTTGAGGGTACACCTTCGCGTCTGGGGAGGTTACACACTCTTTGCAGGGCGGGCGCTGGGTCCCTTGCAGCCCCAGGGGAGGGGAGGGTTTGCTAGGAGTCCTGTAGGGGTCTGTCGTGTTGAAGGGGAGCCAGGGAAGTGAGGAGTTGCTTCAACAGGCAGTGAGCAGAGACAGCCACTGGGGGGCGACGCAGGAGCGGCCTGTAGTGGGCTGGGCCTCGACCTGGAGCCCAGTCGGGATTCAGGGAGCGGGGCCTCACGTCGCAGTCTGGGAAGATGACGGGAAAGGAGCTTCACAGGCCTCAAGACCTAGTGGGGGAATGGCCCAGAGCCAGGCTCCTCTAAGCTTCCCACATGCCCCAATCATCCTGGAAGTGCCCGGGGCTGCTTCTGGGGTGCTCTCAAATCTCAGGGGTGGGGTTTCTTCCCATTGAGTATGTTCACTTTGTACAAGACTCAGTGTTAAGGCAGGGGGTCCTATCCTCGGTCCTTCTAGGCCACCAACTTAAATTGGGACAGAACTCAGCCAAGGTCATAGGGAGGGAAAACCACACTTTCTAAGGCCTCAGGAAGCCAAGAAAAATATCCCAGAGCAGCAGAAGCCGGGTCCCTCTGCAAGCTGCTGCGGAACACAGCCTTAGCTTCCAGCAGCCAGCGCCAGGGGTGTCGGGAAATGAGCCAGACGCGCTTTTATCCTGGTTGGTGTTCCCAGCCTGGCTTCACGTCCCACCACTGGCCTCCGCTTCTGCTGTGAGCCCACAGGGCTGCCTCCTTCCCCTGGCCATGTGCAAATGTGGCTTCCCTCAGCCCCACCCCTGCACAGCCTCAGAGAAACCTCCCAGGCTCAGTGTGCTGGGGCTAATACACAGACAGCATCTCATGATTATTCAGTAGCCATATTTCCTTTAGGCTTTGGTCTTGGTGAGAGTTGGGTCAGGGGTCCATCTTCACACTGTGTTCAAGGTGTGGGTTTTCAGCGGCCATGACTATGATAGATTAGTTATGATTGCAGTTGCCCAGATTGGCAGGATTTGTGAGCTGGCCTGGATAGCTGGTCCTGTCTGGAATAGAGGCCCCTTTTCCTCTGCTGTCCTAAGGACATGCTGGGAGTCTCCTGCGCAGTGGGAAGAGCTTTGCAGCAAATATTGCTGGTGTATTCATTCCCTGGTGCTTCCTGCTCTGGTCCTGGGGAAGCCCTCTGCACCCTCCCTTTGCTGCCTGCCTAGAGAGGAAGAGGCCAGCCCAGCCTGGCCTTCTGCCTGGCTGTCCTGCCTTGTGGCCTTGCTGAGCACCATCCCACCCCAACTCCCAGATCCTACCTCTGCCCCTGCCCTGGCCTTGGCCTCTAGTGCAGCTTTGGCCCTGTCTGCACCTGCTCTTTCTCACCTGTGACTGATCTTTAGTGACATTTCCTCCTCTTTCTGGCTGGGAGCCCCTGGAGTGCAGAACCATGGTTCCTATTCTTTGTTAAATCGATTTAACAAGTGTTAATTGAGCACCTATCCTGTGCCAGGCCCTGAGCTAGTGCCAGGGTCTCCCCTGGAGCTACACACCAGCAGATAAACAAACAATGAACACAAGGACTGGATAGTGTTAAATGCTACCAGAAAAAGTGAACAGGTCCTGTGCTCAGGATCTACTTTAAGCATGTGAGTGGGAATTGACAGTTGTGTTAAGACTTGAAGGAAGAGGTACCCCAGGGTTAGAGCCCTGACTGGTCTCTCAGACATCCTATGTGTATGTGTTGGGGGTGGGGGAAGCCTCTGGCTAAGGGTATAGCAAGTGCCAAGGCCCTGAAGTAAAACAAGCTTCCATTTGTTTTGAAACTTCTGGATAAGTAACGTATGTTCCAGGGTTGGTAGGAAAAGAAATATTGTTGAACTTGACACGTCCAAGCTGAGATGATTTCCCTGCAAGACCACTCCCTCCTTTGTCTTCCCCATCCCAGTAAAAGGGAATTCCATTCTTTCACTGTTCAGGGCCCCAGACCAGGACCCTCTCTCTCCCTCTGCAGCTACTCTATCAGCAGGCCCAATCGGCACCACTGTCCACCCAGAATCTGACCACTTCCTCTCACCTCTACTGCATCCACCGTGGTCCAGACCCACATGGAACCAGCAGCTGCCTCCTCCCTGACCTCCACCCCACAGCAGCCAGAGGGATCCTCTGGGAATGTGAATCAGATGGCAGCACTGCACAGCTCACAGCCTCCCTCCGACCCTCATCAGAGCAGAGCCTCCAGTGTGTGCAGATGGTGCCCACAAGGCTCTGCCCACACTCAGCACCTCAGACAGGCTCTGTGCCAGCAGCCACCTCCCTTTCCCCCACGGTGCCAAGCATGTATCCACCTCAGGCCTTTGCACTTGTTCTTCCCTCTGCTGGCACACTGCCTACTGCCTCCCCTCACATGCACACCAGACAGCTCAGGGATTTCTTTCCTGAAGTCCTTTATGTCTCTGCTGGAATTTCAGCTTATTATGGGAGGCTTTCAATGCCCTGCTCTTTCCACTCCCTGCTTCCCCCTCACTGACCTCAGGTACTATTTTTCTGGACACTTAGCATCATCTGATGCATTGTTTACTTGTTACTGTCCATCCCTATTCAGAGGCTAATTAGGGTATGGGCTCTGTTCTAATCAATGCTGTGTCTCTAGCACCTAGCCCAGTGCTTGGCATGTGGCAGGACACCCTCCCCCCCAGGAGAAAGTATTTGTTGAGGTCAGAAACACAGGGAGGGCCAGGCTAAGGGGAATATCCTAGACAGCATTAAGTGGTGAGAAACCAGAAGCTGTTGGGAAGTTTCAAGCAGCAGAGGAAGCAATTTGCCCTATATTTTGATCTCACTGTGGATGTGGTGTAGAGAAAGACTGGAGGCAGGAAAGGAAATGGGGCCCAAGGATGGTGCTGTTGGCTTAGACCAGGATGGTCAGTGGGTATGAAGAGAAGGTCACATGCCAAGTAGTTGGCAGATCAGCTAGGAGGAGGCTGGTGAGCAGGACCAGAGGCCCTAAGTCACTGAGGTCCTTTTGGCCCTCTGTAACTCACTCTCAGGCAGGGTGAGCACTGGGGAGGGCACATGGGACTGGCTCTTGGGCAGATGTGGGGGCTTGTGCTCTGGGCTCATCTTCTGCAGGTGGGAGCCTGAGTTAGGCCCTCTATACTTCTACCCTAATGCTCAGCAATGGCAAGTTCACACTATCTGTTCATCTCACTCTCCCAACTCCCCCTGCCCTGCCACACATACATATGCCTAAAGGCATTCAACACTGTTGCAGAAAAATGCTGAGCCAAACTGTGGAATGGCAGATGTCTCTTAGAGATGAACACCTGTGAAAGAAGGAAAGGAAGTGGGACTGGGCTAAGGGTGATGCTGGATCATAGTGTAGGCCTGATACAACCTTGGCCAACCTGGTAGGCATCTTGGAAGCAAGCATCACCCATGCTGTGTTGGGTTGACATGATAAGGGTTAGACCACCAGATGCAGGCTGCCCAGGAAGATGTACCCCCAGGCCAGGTGGCTCTCTGTAGCTGAGGCAGGTCTTGAAGGCACTGACTTCTGGAGGCATCTGTTGATGGCATTCTTCCAGCAGCTGGACAGGGGATTTGGGTGGCATGCATCTGTGTCTATCACAGAGGACACTAGTGTTGAGGGTTGCCTGGGGAAGCCCACAGTCCTTCCCTCTATCACATGAACTGGCTCCCAGAGAGAGTTAGCAAATGCCTGGGCTCTTTCTAGGTCTCAAAGCCAACTGGAAATACTTGAGCTCGTGGACAAGACACTGGCCTTGTGTCAAAGTACCTCCTTAAACTCCAGGGAATGCATACACATGGACATGGACACCGAGCTTCATCAGCAAGGCAATTTCAGAGCCATTTCAGCCTCTATTGTGTTGTGGATTAGACAGTCTAGTGTTCCAGTCCTGCATCTGCCAAGCACCAGCTTATGATCCCAGGCAAGCTTTCCAGAAGCATGTTCTCTCTTTTGATATAAATATGTATATATATATATATTTTTTTTTTTTATGAAAATCAAAAAACAGGTTCTGTGAGATTAAGGGCTATGTCTCACCAGCTTTGTCTCTACATTGAAGTGTTTGTTAAATGAATGACTGTCATTCGCTGTCAGATATTTGTGCCCTTGTGTTGGGCAGGTCACAACAGTCATAGTTACTGGAGGGAAGGAGCTGCTGTCCATACCTGAGGATGGAACTACCCCTACTTTAACACCTCTTGGGCTGCCTGAGATTTATTTGTCTAATGTCACTTTAGCCAGGGGCAACAACTAGTTTCATGGCTGAAAACTCAGGGCCCAGTTCAGACTCTGGCCCATAGCCGGCACCCAAAACACATTAGCTGCAATGATTGACATTGGCCATAACACTCTAGGATCTCAACATCACCTCAACAGTCAACTCATGACATTGACATTGGCCATAACACTCTAGGGTCTCAACATCATCACAATAGTCAACTCGTGACATCCTCTGGGAATAAGTCCCAATTTTACCCTGACCTCAGCCCATCTTTCTGGAATCTCATTTGCATGGCAGGCAGCATGCTGCCCCAGCTGGATTATAAAGTTGATCATGAGTGAAGGATTTGCCATAGCTCACTGGTTCAGTGGCAATTTAACATCACCCTGGTAAGCCCATCTGAGCTCATTTCTGTCAGCTCTCTTCCACCTACAAAGATTTGTTTTTTTCTCTAGGTTATGAGAGGAAAGACTGCAGTTTCTCAGAGGAAAGCCATTGCTTTGGTAAGACTACAAAGAATCTAGGTTTGACCATTTTGCAAGTTTTCCCTGCTTGTTCAAAGAAGAGCCCTTCGTTTTGCTCCATAAAGCCTGGCATAGGAGGATAAGTACCTGCTGTGGACTAGCAAGACCTGAATTCAAATCCTGTAAGGTCTTGAGTGAGAGTACCCAACTTCTGAGAGCTCTGAATCTCTTATCTGGGATGCTTATTGCAGGTTGGTGAGGGTTTAGGAAAGCAACTGCCTGGGACACTGCCCCTGCCCAACAGCATGCAGTCAGCATTGCCTTTTGCCAAGGGGAGCATGGAGGGGGGGGGAGTGCTGGTGTCTGTCTTAAAGAATGCCATGTGACTTGCACTCAATGCAGGGAGATGGAAAGTTCTGGCATCTGTTGCACTAGCTCAGGCCTCGGAAGCAGGAATGCAGGCACCTGAACGGGTGCAAAGCTATACTGTGGTCCTAAGAGAGACAGTCACAGACAGTAGGGACCTGTGAATACTGGACCAAAAGACAGAAGGTTGTAGTTTTTCCCCACACCTCACCATCTGCATCTACATGATCAGGTAGGAATGGGACTATGGTCCAGACTCCCACTTTGTCCTCCACATGAAAGAGGCTTGCTGTATCCCAAACACCGAGAAAGGGACTGTCAGGTGGAGTTTTTCCAGGCAGGGAAAAGGAAAAGTGTTGGGGCTCATAAATGTATAAACCAGACTAGAAGATCCTTAAAGGTAGGAGCCACATCTGTCTAGTCGCTCTTGAGTTCTTAGCACCCAGTACAATGCCTAGCACATGAGAGACTTTCAATAGCTTTTGAATCCAGGCCAAGTTGTGTACAATTACTTTTCCCCATCCATTCATCCATACACCTATTTGATAGCCATTTGCTGAGTGAATATTTTCTCCTTGGTCCTGGGTTAGATGGCAGTAGATGCCATTAGAAAGGCAAATAAAGCCTTAGAAATCTCTTGCAGCTCATAGACTAAGCAAGGAGGACAGACATAGTTAACTAACAGTCACGTAGGGGCCAAATTTTATGGCAGAGAAGAGCCCTGGGAGCACAAGGAGAGGCATTGAACATGTGAGAGGTGGAGAAGGGCATTTCAGTCACAGTCTGCAGGAAAGGCTAGAAAATAGAATAGCAGAAGACGGTAACAAACAGAAGAACATACCATGCTCATGGCCGGGAAGAATCAACATTGTTAAAATGCCTATGCTACCCAAAACTATCTATAGATTTAATGTAACATGATACTTTGAAGAACTTGAAAAAATAGTTCTACATTTCTTGCAGAGCCAGGAAAAAATCCAAATAGCCAAGGCAATTCTAAGAAATAAAAACAGATCTGGAGGCATCATGTTATCAGACTTCAGCTTATACTACACACCTACAGTGATCAAAACGGCATGGTAGTGACATAAAAATAGAAACATAGATTATGGAACAGCATAGAGAACTTAGAAATGAAACCAGCCTCCTATTGCCAACTCAAGAAAATCAACAAGAAAAAAGCAAATGACCCCATTAATCACAGGAGTCATTTGGCATAAGAGGCATAAACAAAATCTTTCCCCAAGAGGACAGGCTAATGACCAGCAAACACATGGAAAAAATGCTCATCCCCTCTCCAATCATCAGAGAAATGCAAATCAAAACCACTTTGAGATACCACCCAGACCAGTGAGAAAAGCCCACATCACAAGGTCCCAAAGCTGCAGATGGGAGTAGAACACTTAATGTACGATTGGTGGGACTGCAAATTAATACAGACGTTTTGGAAAAAACCATAAAGAATCCTTGAAGAACTAAAAGTAAACCTTCTCCTTGATCTTATAATCTCATTACTAGCTAGATATCCATCTACCCAGAAGAAAAATCATATAAGGACATTTGCATTCAAATGTTTATAGCAGCCCAAGTCACAATCACAAAGTGCCCATCAACCCATGAATGGATTAATAAACTGTGGTATATGTATACCATAGAATACTATTCAGCCATACAAAAGACAGAGACTTTATACCTTTTGTATTTACCAGGAAAGATTTAGAGAACATTCTTCTAAGTAAAGTCTCTCAAGAATGGAAAAGCAGCATCCCATGGACTTAATACTAAGTTGAAGTTAGTGGATCAACAACTACAGGCCCATATGAGAGAAAAACACAATTAAATTCACAAAGGGGATATGGGGGTAGGGAGTTTGGTAAGCTCCCACCTAACAGGTGCAATGTGTAGGCATATGCATACTTCCTGGGTAAAGAAAGGACTCAACTGCAACTGGGACTTGACTTTACAAACACAATGTAATGTAATCATATGTGCCCTCACATTTATAAAAAAAAAAATAGAATAAGGACTTGGGTCAGCTGGCTTATCTAATCCAAGGCTGTGTTTTACCATTGGCTATTTATAAGTTTCTTTGGATATTAATAATATCTGTATAATGGCTGGCACTTGGTATTTGTTTTCCAAAACTCTACGGTTGTCGTTGTCATCATCATCGTCATCACTATTGCCTTGAAGGGAAGGAAGACGAGAGTGCCTGTGCCTTCCCAGTCTTTGCTGCACAGTGTACCCCACTCAGTGTACCCCAATCCATTTATAGGGCCAGGCCTCCTTAGTTCCCTCAAAGGTCAGAAGGTCTAGGAGAGAGGAGTGACCTGGGTTGGGGTGGGGGGAGCTTTCAGCAACTGGGGGACCTGGAGTAACTGAAAGTGTAGTGAGGCAACATGCTGGACCCTAGCTTTTGACTTTCCTTCTTGAGTCTTTCTCTCCTCAATGACAGTTGAACCTTGTGCCCTTCATCTTGTGTCCCTGAAGAGGACACTGCTTCAATGTCCTATCTTGGAAGCAGAGAATAGCCCCCACCAGATAACCAAAGCTACCACCTCCTTGACCTTGGACTTCCCCAACCTCTAGGACTGTGAGAAAATAAATTTCTGTTCTTTATAAATCACCCAGTCTGAGGTATTTTTTTTTAATGGAAGAACAAAACAGAATAAGAAATCAGTGTTAGTAACACAAGAGACGCAGAGAGGGAGCCCAGATCTCCTATGACCCTGTGGTTTCATGGTGGGTACTAGGGGGCATCAGTACTGGGCTTGGGTAGCACACGGGAAATGTGCCCAGAAATCAGGTTCTCCCTGAGGCTCCAAGTCTAAGTCCTATCCTCATGGCAGATGGGAGACACTTTAGGCAGTCACAGGAGGGAGGACTGAAGGAGAGCTTGAGCTTCCAGACTTCCATCAGACCCTATCTCCTCAGCCTTCACATGTTATGCACCAGCCACAGCAACCTACTTTTGTGTCTGTCTGTTGCAAGGCAGCCAGTTTAGACTGGCACTCAGGTGGAGGTTTCTAACTGATCCAAATGTCAACCCACAACACTCAGCCTTCTGATCAGAGGCAATTTACTGGTATTTCTAGGCAATTTACTGGTATTTACCTAGTTTTTCTAGGACTAGCTATGTGCTGGTTACATGTAAAATGGAGTCTCATAGAGCTATCAGATAATTCAAATACGTTTGCTTCAGCTCAATTAGGAGCAGAGGGGATATATCCAACATCTCCACCTCTTGGCCCCTGGCTTCTAAAAATCACTGACATGGCCAAATATAAAATATATTTGTTTTCTAAAAACCTGATCTGTTGTATTTTACAAATTACTTTGGGGAACTTACAATTACATTTGATATAAATTAACACATTGCTAGAATTTACACTTTTGGTCTAAAGAGTTTGGAAATAAGTGATATAATGACCAATCTCTCCACAGTGAATTAGGGAATTAGGAAGTGGAAAGGGTCTGGCTGGTGAGAAATCATCAGATGCCCCTGACAGAACCCACTACATCTCTGTCCTTACAGGCAGTGAGCTTATGATCTCTGTCACGTTCTCCTTGTCTCTCACGTGCATGGCAGGAGATCAAAACATAGGGATTTCTAAAGAGTTCTGGAGCTTAAGGAGCTTATTTTCCTTTTTTAAAACCTTTAGAGAAAGTAACAAGGGAAAATATTACTTGGTTTTGATCATAACTCTGATAGAGATATTGATTGTAATTTTTTAAATGAATCTTCAAACCAACATAGCCTAGTGAGTGTTACAGCTTCTAAGAAGTCACGTTGGGATGGTGCACTTGTCCCAAAGGTACCTTGGTTGTTCTGAACAGACCTTTCAGTAACTTTTGTATTCTTCTTTTAAGATGATCTTCAGGGTTGTTTTACAAATTATACATAGAAATTTAGCCACGTGTGGTGGGTCACATTTGCAGTCCTAGTACTTTGGGAGGCTGAGATGGGAGAATTACTTGAGGCCAGTAGATCAGGGCTACAGTGAGTTATAATGGCATCACTGTCCTCCATCCTGGGCAACAGGGTGAGACTGTATTTCAAAAAAATGTATATTTTTAAATTTCTTCATTCTGGGGAAGGGAAGGGAAAAAAGATTTAGTTTCAATACTCTCCACAGGAAAGCAAGAGGAGTGGTGGACCATGTAGTTCAATGTACTCACTGATCAGGTCAAATTTAATGGCCTTGGGCTATTTTTCAGTATTTAAATCCCTCTTCTCAAGATGAAGATTTGACGTCAAAAGAATGTGTCATAAGCTTGAGCAGTAATTTTGCAGCTGGAGTTGGCCAAATATTTTAAGCCATGAAGTACTTTTAGAATGAGTTTCAAGTTTGTCAAGGAGACTATATTAACAAACAGTACTCGTGATTTAATTCTGTATATTAAGTTTCCAAGTTCTTTACAGCACAAAGAGGTATTTTGTCTTAAAGTCTTCATTTTCTGTTGGTCTGCATAATAAAAGTCTTAAGAGTTCATGACTTATTCGTTCACCAGAGTTACTGAGATCTTGGTCATTCCATCTCCTCTTTCCCCACAGTCAAGATTCTTGTGTTCTTGGCACTTCTGTCAAAAATCAATTGACTGTAAATGTGTGGGTTTATTTCTTGGTTTTCTATCCTGTTCCATTGGTCAATATGTCTGTTTTTATGCCAGTACTATGCTGTTTTAAGGACAATAATTTTAAACATTTTGGAATCAGGGAGGGTGATGCCTCCAGGTTTGCTCTTTTTGTTTGAGATTGTCTTGGCTACTTATGGTTTTTAGTCACAACAAACCAAATTTAAAGATTATTTTTTAGCAATTTTTATTTTAAAAGTAATGTTGGAATTGTAATAAGAATTGCATGGAATCTGCAGATAGCTGCTTTTGGTAGTATGAATATTTTCACAATATTACTTCTTCCAGGTCATGAACATGAGATATCTTTCTATTTATTTGTATTTTCTTCATTTTCTTTCATTAGTGTTTTATAGTTTTTAGCACACAGATCTTTTACTGCTGTGGTCAAATTTATTTGTAAGTATTTATTTTTTACTATTATAAATGATATTGTTTTCTTAATTTCCTTTTCAGATAATTTGTTATTAGTATAAGGAAATGCTTCTTATTTTATATTTTGATTTTGTATCCTGCAATTTTACTGTTTACTGTTCTGGTTTTTTGGTGTAGTCTTTAGGGTTTTCTATATATAAGATCATGTTATCAGTAAATCAATTCTTCCCTTCCTATTCATATGATTTTGTTTCGTTTTCTTGCCTGATTGCACTGGTTTGGACTTTGAGTATCATGTTGAAAAGAAGTGGTGAGAATGGGCATCTTCATCTTTCTCCTAACTGTAGAGAACAAGCTTTCAACTTTTCACCACTGAGAATATCAGCTACAGATTTGTCATAAATGGGCTTTGTTGTGCTGAAGTATATTCTGTCTATACCTAATCTGTTGGTAGGTTTTTAAAAAATCATGAACAGGTAATTGAATTTTATCATATGCTTTTTCTGTGTCTAATGAGATGATCATATGAGTTTTACCTTTAATTTTATTAATGGGCTCTATTGATTTGTATGTGTTAAACTATCTTTGCATCCCAGTGTTAAATCTCATTTATTCATGATGATTCTTTTAATGTATTCTGGAATTTAGTTTGCTAATATTCTGTTGAGAATTTTTGTGACTGTATTTTAAGGGATATTGGCCTATAATTTACTTTTCTCGTACTATCCTTATCTGGGGTATCAAGGTAATGCTAGCCTTGTTAAATGAGTTTGGAGGTAGATTTTTAGGAAGTTTTAGTGAAGAATTAATACTAGTTATTTTTAAGTGTTTGGTAGAATTCAGCAGAGAAATCATCTGGTTCTGGAATTTTCTTTGGTAGGAGACTTCTTATTATTGATTCAATTTCCTTACTCATTATTGATCTTTTCAGATTTTTTATTTCTTCGTGCTTCAGTCTTGGTAGATTACATGTTTTTAGAAATTTATTTATTTCTTCTAAGTTACTGAATTCATTGGCATATATTTATTCATATTAGTTTGTTACCATCTTTTATATCTTGATAGTATCAGTTGTAATTAATCTAGCTAAGGATTTGTCAACTTTGTCTATCTTTAAAAAACCAGCTCTTAGTTTTGTTGCTTTTATCTATTGTTTTTCTAGTCCCTATCTCATTTATTTCTGCTCTGATCTTTGTCACACCTTTCCTTTGCTAACTTTGGGGTAGCTGATTCTTTGTCTTGTTCTTTGAGGTATGACATCAGGTTTTTTGTGATGTTCTTTCTTTTTAAATATAAGTGTTTATTCCTGTAAATTTTTGTTTTAGGTCTACTCTTGTTGCATTTCTCAAGTTTGTCTCAAGCTAATTTTTGTATCCTATGTCTTCTTTTAACCATTGGTTGATTACAAGTTATGTTGTTTAATTTCTACATATATATTTGTATATAATCCAAGATTTCTCCTGTTACTGATTTATAATTTCATGCTACTATGATCTAAAAAGATACCTGACATAATTTTAGTCCTTTTAAATTTGTTAA
This sequence comes from Galago senegalensis, assembly GCA_963575145.1. NCBI lineage: Eukaryota > Metazoa > Chordata > Mammalia > Primates > Galagidae > Galago > Galago senegalensis. The sequence goes on along the minus strand of CAUYTI010043214.1, from coordinate 10,873 downwards.
GATTTGTTTTGTGCCCTAACCTATGATCTATCGTATTCAATGTGCACTTGAGAAGAATGTGTATTCTGCAGCTATTGGATAGAATGTTCCATATGTCTACTAGGTCTGTTTGGTCTAAAATGTAATGCAAGTCTGGTATTCTTTATTTATTTTATGTCTAGATAACCTGCCCATTGTTAAAAATGGAGTATTATAGATATCTCTTCCTTCAGATCATTTAATAACTGCTCTATGCATTTAGGTATTCTAATGTTGGGTACATATCATATATATATGTATAGAGAGTACATATTATATATCTATTGGTATAGAGGGTGCCAAAAATGTATACACATTTTAAGAAAGGGAAAAAACTATATTAAAATTGCAATACAAAATATATACCAATAACAAAAAAAGAACAAAAATCATTGAGCACCTCTTGTAATTGTAGAAGTCAAGTATGACTTGAGTAATACAAATTTAGTAGTTTATATTCTTAAAGTGTGTGTACATTTTGGGGACCCTCTGTGTGTGTGTATGCATGTATATACACTCCTATGCATATTGTTATGTCTTCTTGGTGAATTAACCATTTTATCATTATGTAATGACCTTCTTTGTCTCCTTTTCTTCTTTGTTTCTGGCTTAAAGTTTCTTTGGTCCAAGCCTCACTACCCCAGCTCTCTTTTGGTTTCCATTTGCATGGACCATCTGTTTCTATTCCTTTACTTTCTATGTGTCCTCACTAGTAAAGTGAGTCTCTAGCAGGCAGTGTATGGTTGAATGTTATTTTTTTCATTCATTTGTCTACTCTGCCTTTTTATTGAAGATTTGAATCCACTTACATTCAAGTTAATTATTGATAGGTAAGGATTTACTACCACTATCTCATAATTTGTATTCTGATTGTTATGTAGATACCCTGTTTCTTTTGTTTCTTTATTCCTCTTTTGCTATCTTCCTTTGTGGTTTGCTGTTTTATATATTTTAAAACTTTTTTTTTTGTATTTTGTGCAACTACTACAGGTGTTTGCTTTTTGATTGCCATGAGGCTTACATAAAATATCTTATCCTTATAACAGCCTAAACTAATAATAATTTGCCTTTGATAATATACAAATAATCTCCACATTCACTCCTTCTTCCAAATCTTTTATGCATTTGATGTCTAAATTTGCATTTGATTGTGTAATTTGAATTTTTAAGAGTTTATTGTAGCTGTTAATTTTAATAGCTGTCTTTTGACTCTCCTAGCAAAGATAAAATTATTTTATATTCTACCATTACAGGATTAGAGAATATGAGTATAAAAATACCCTTATCTTATACCACATATAAAAGTCAACTAAAAATGAATTAAAGACTTAAATATAAGACCTAAAACTATAAAACTACTAGAAGAAAACATAAAGTGCTTTTTATTTTGGATATGACCTTGAAACAAAGCAAACAGGCAACAAAACCAAAAACAGACAATGAGTTATTAAACTACAAAGCTTCTGCATAACAAAAGAAATAATCAAGAAAGTGGAAACAACCAATAGGATGGGGAAAAAAATTATAAACCATGCATCTGACAAAGGATTATATCCAAAATATATGTATTTAAGAAGCTCAGGCTCGGCGCCTATAGCTCAACTGGCTAAGGTGCCAGCCACATATGTACACCTAAGGTGGCGGGTTCGAATCCCCAGCCCGGACCCGCCAAACAACAATGATGGCTGCAACCAAAAAATAGCCGGGTGTTATGGCAGGTGCCTATGGTCCCAGCTACTTGGGAGGCAGAGGCAAGAGACTCGCTAGAGCCTGGGAGTTGGAGGTTGCTGTGAGCTGTAATGTCATGGCACTCTACCCAGGGGGACAGCTTGAGGCTCTGTCTCAAAAAAAAAAAAAAAAAAAAAAAAAGAAGCTCAAACAACACAATAGCTAGAAAAAAACACAAAGAAAGACATGCAAACAATAGGTATGTAAAAAAGTACTTAGCACCACTAATCATTATGGAAGTGCAAATTAAAACCACAATGAGGTATCTCCTCACGCCTGTTAGGATGACTTATTAAAAAGATGAACAATAACAAGTGTTGGAGAGGATGCAGAAAACAAGGAACTTATACATTGTTTGAGGGAGTATAAATTAGTATAATCATTGTGGGAAATGATATAGAATTTCCTCAAAAAAGTAAAAAGAGAACTACCATACATACCAGTAACCCCACTTCTGGGTATATATCAAAAAGAGACTGAAATTAGCATGTCAGAGGTATATCTATGTGCAGGCTCATGTTTACTGCAGCATTATTCATAGTAGCCAAGATATGAAAACAACCCACGTCTCCATGAGGAAGAGATCCTGCCTTTGGCAATAATGGGAATGAGCCTGAAGGACATTATGTTAAATGAAATAAGCTGGTCACAGAATGACAACTAACCTGTGATCTCATTTACATATGGAATCTCGTGAAACTGAACTCAGAGAATTAGAGAGCAGCAAGGTCACCAGGTACTGGGGCCTGAGGTGAGAAGGAAGGGAATGAATGGGGAGATGCTGAATAAGGGGCACGAAGTTTCAGAGAGATGGGAGGAAGAGATGTTGAGGTATATTTTGCAATAGGACAAAAATAGTCAATAATATGTTTTATATATTTCAAAGTAACTAAGACAGTACATTTCAAATGTCTCACCTGAAAGACAAGTGAGGTGATGGATAATGTTGATCAGCTTGATCTAATCATACCACAGTGTGTGTGTATGTGTGTGTGTGTGTGTGTGTCTACCATCCTCGTATCCCTTACAGGTATACAGCTGTGATTTGTCAATAAAAAAATCACAACCCACAGAATCATGGTCTAAATATTTAAATGTTGTAAACTAAAAAAAAAAAAAATAGGAAAAAAAGATTTATATGTGAATGTGAAAATGCTTGGTTTATACCTGCCAGTGATGCTCTAGGATAACAGGCTGAGATATGGGGCTTCCTGACCTTCTTGGGAAGGAGCAGGCATTGCTGGCAAGCCAGGCTTTGTACACACTGCTCTCTGAGTCCTGTTGTCTCTTTCTGGCCATGTTGAGAGGGCTCAGTCAAGCAGTGGGGAAAAATAAAATCACTACAGAATAAATGCCAGAGAATGTTGTTGTTGGCAGTTCCCTATGCGGAGCTAGTTCAAGAATGTTCCAAAAATCTTCCCTCTGGTTACCATGCTACTTTCAGATTAAGATTTTATCTCAAGAAGACCCTTTTAGGACAGGAATAATTGCCTGGTAGGCAGAGCACATTAATCAATACCAGCTACTGACAGTCATGCATAACTAGCTCATCCATGTACCAGAAAGCTGCTTCAAAAATCTATGGGTACAGAGCCAGGGTGAGTCTTAGGAGGGAAGGTTAGGAGGGGAGTAGAAGATGGAAACAAGGCAAAGGTCTAACATACAGGATTCTTCCAAGCAAGGCATTTATGGGAGTAATGTGGGAACAATAAGAAACTTTAGGCTAGAGCCTGGGAAAAGCAGCATCTGATAGATTATATTCTTTTATATAATGAATATAAATATATAATTTATATATATAGATATTCATGGCCTTGTCTTATTTTCATATACAAAAATATGTATTTATGTTACTCATATAAAATATGTATGAATATATATTTTTATACATATATTCATGGTCTTGTTTTTATCATGGCCTTGTCCCATTTCTTGCGTTATTGTTCCCTCTCCTATCCACCTACCTTAGATTCAGAGAAGATAAATACTAGGAGGGGATTAAGTTGGAAAAAAATTCTACTTTCTATTTTTCTGATATGAACCCAAGGTGATATTTCTCAAAGGAGTGATAAAAACCTATTGTTTGAAATGGCAGTGTAGTGTCACTAAGATGCCATTTCCTATTCAAGCCAGGAAGTGCCTGGAACCAAAGGAAAGGTCTTTGTATCTTTTCAGCTTGGTCTCATGATTTCTGGGAGTGCCTTGGGCCCAGAAAAGCTGCCTTCTGGGACAGTGACCTTTCATGTCAATCAACTGCTACCCTAGCGAGATGAGAGGAAGATAATTAGTGTGGGAGAGGCATTACAGTCTTCCTTTGCCAGTACTGCTAAGCATTTTGAATGACTTTATTTGTAAATTTTCTCAGGTACACAGATGTGCAAGATTGTAACTATATTTTTTCATCAAATACCTACTCTCAGAATCTAGTCTCCTTCCCTTCCTGAGAGTGATTCCTATCTGTATGATGGCAGATAAATAGTGCCCAATTCATAGATCTTGTGTGGACTAGATGAGATGATGTTTTAGAGATGGAACCCAGGAGTCTGGTCTCTGTGCTGACTGTGCTATATAACCTGTGGCATTTTCTATGACCATTCCTGGCTCACTTTTCTCAAAGGAAAAATAACAATAATTGGGCGTTGTGCTCTTTAGTTCTATTTTACATTTTTCATGTTAATGTGTCTTCAGTTCTTACTGATAACAAAGCATTAGTTGCAAACGCAATGGTTGTAAAGCCTTCAGTAACAGATGGAAACTGGGAGGATGTGGACAATTGTTAGTGAGGCTTCCTCCCAGCACCTTTGGTTGAAGCCTGCAATGATCCAGTGTGTAGTAAGACTTGGCGTTTAAGAATTCATATAAAATCTCATAGTTTCTATCCATATAAAAATTCTATGGTGGCTCAGGACAATTTCTGCATAGGATCCATGACTTTCTCATAATTTATGTTCTCTCTTCACTCTGTAGAGGTGCAGGGAGGTGCCCGCAGACAGCTGAGCTTGACAAGTCATTGGCCATCTCTGCACTGCTCCTAGCTGGGCTGGGGCTTCCCAACCCCGCTGGGCAGAAGGGCTGAAGGAGGGCAGCTCTCAGTCTGTGTACCACCATGGTTGTGATGGCTCTGCTAGCAACCCCAATGACCAAACAAGGAAAGAGTGACACTGCATTCTGTTGGTCATGGTCAACTGTTTTATTTTTCTCCTAGAGTCATTCTGGGCCTGAGCAAGCTCTTAGAGATTTCAAAGACTGATCCCTAGGGTTAGTGTAACAGATGGAAAGGCTTGTGGGGAATTTCCTGATCCAGAAAGCATGGGGCCGGGTAGATGAAGGATGTATGGGTGTGCACACTCATGCCTTTGAGTGTGCTGGAGAGATAGGGATGGGAAGGATCTGGCATTGGTGGGAAGCTGTGAGTTGCATCTGTGATGTGATGAGGCATCTTTCCCAGAAGACTTGAATCAACAGCCCTGTCCTGGGGGCACCAGGGCCAATACTTTGACTTCTAGACATTTTGGGGGGTTTGGAGCATCTCTCGTGGTTTTGAAGTTGGGATTCTCTGGGTAGCTTACCTTATTATTTAGACATACTCCAATTCTAGTCCCACAGGAGAATGTTCTTTATGAGACCACAATTTTATTCAAGTAGTCAAAGAGTACCACGTACTTAATGCACACCAGGCAGTCTATTATCAGAAACTAAGACAGGCGAAGAGGTGGTTCTTCTGATTTCAAGGTGATTACAAAACAGGAGAATCTTCCTATGTGCTAGCTATGTACTAGCTCTGTCACAGGGCCTTAATACTTAATCCTCAAAACAACCCTATGCAACAGATGTATTAGTGTTATTTCTATTTTACAGATGAGAAAATTGAGTCACAGACAGATGAGTTAACTTTTCTAAAATTATACAGCTAAGCAATTGCAGAGCCAGGCAGGGCAGTCTGACTCCACGGTTGATGATTTAACTGTCACAGTTTGCTACATTAGACCATCAAGGGGGGTAGGTAAAGGCAAGTGATAGAAGGGTAAGTTCATGGACTTACTAAGAACCTAGTGTGGGAAGATAAGAAGCAGTATCTGGGCTGAGACTTTACTTATAGTTGCTTCTTAGCCAGGCCAAATGAGGGTGTGTGCTCCAGACACAGGAAAAAAGCAAGTTGAAGAGTTTCACAGTAGGAGAAAGCAAGGTTTATTCATATTCAGGGATGGAAGGAATTCAGTATGGTTGACTCACAGAATACACAGCAGGAAATATTCAGAGATGAGGTTGTGGGAGTTTATCCATTCAACAAACATTTACTTAGCATCTCTTCTGTGTCAGTCATTGCGCCAGATTTGGGTAAGAAAATATTGACACAAACATGGGCTACCCTATGGTGCTTATAGTCTAAAAAATGAAACGATACCTCCTAGACTTGCCTTTTAATAAAAATGAATTAAACTTGGAAAGAAGGCAAAAAGGGGAGCGATATGTTCTTTCAACGTCATACCAGGGCATCGTTTAACAGATTCACTCAATAATAATTTAATTATCTGAAATATCATGCCTGTGTTTGATTTTACTATTTGCTATTAATTATGAAATCAGACTCTGAAGTGAAATGTACCACGGAGGTGTCTGTCTGGCAGAAATGAGAAGCTAAAGGTTACGGTGCTGTTGTCCTATCAGATGTTAACGAACTTTATCTATGTCCAAGTGTGTTAGTTTCATATTGCTGCCATAGCAAATCACCCCAAATTGAGCGGCTTAAAACACCACAAATATATTACCTTACAGTTCTGAAGGTCAGGGGTCTGGTACAGATCTTACCAGACTCAAATCAAGGGATGTGCAGGCTTTACTCCTTCCTATGGCCTCTCGAGAGAAAATCTGTTTCCCGCTCCCGTGAGTTATTGCAAGAACTCAGTTCACTGCAGGTTTACGACGAGATGCCTGTGTTCTAAGGGTAAGTTGAGAGCTATTCCCGGTTTGTCAAGACCACTGTGTTTCTTAGCTAATGGTCCCTTCCCCTAACTTCAAAGGTGGCACCAGTAGGTCCTTCTCAGACACCATCATTCTGACTGACCCTCTGCCTCCCTCTGCCACTTGTAAGGACCTCTGTGATTAAAGTGAGCCCTTCCAGATAATCCAGGATTATCTTGCTATCTCAACATCCTAATCTAATTTTCAAAATCCTTTTTGTCAGGTAAGGTATCATATTCACAGGTTCTGCAGATAAGGATGTTGACATCTTTCAAATGTCATTTTTTAGCTTACTAGAATATAATAACCGCCATTCTTTCGGAATGCCTTTCTCAGCAAACCTCTATAATCTCTGTTCCTCAAAATGCTCTTTGAACTAGTTTTATCATGTTATGGGTTCTCTTAGTGGTGAGTCAGTACATTTTTGTACATGTTCGTTCTGTATTTGCGTGTTTTTAACTTCTGAGACTTGAAATAACTATGATTGTCAGTTTCAGAGGATTCACTGAGTTTGCCAAGTGGGTTAACCTGCCAGTGCCACTTACGCTGCGCTGTGTGACAAGTACTCTGCCTGGCTGTATCAGCAGCTATTCCAGCTCCGAGGACAGATACCAAGTGGTAAGGAAACTTCACTTTTCCTGAGTTTCTTTCTTTTTCTCCCTCTCCCTCTCAATCCCTTTCTCTTTCTCTCTCCAAGGTGTTTGTCAGTGGTGAGACTCTGGTTGTATAGTCTGATCCTTGGGTGATCTCTCCTGTGAGGATGGGATATACTCCCTTGGGTGACAAATGACAGGGAATCCCATTTGCTAGTCTATCCAGTTTGTCTGTTGGACCATTTGTGACCTCAAATAAGAAAATATTTTGTGCTTTCTGGAAGAATAGCTCTTCGAGATCTGGAGTGAATTTTTATGCTTCTGTTTGTTTTCGACCTGTGACTCTATTTGCAGAATTAAAGATGCACGCTCTATTGGGTGGTGCCTGTGGCTCAGTGAGTAGGGTGCCAGCCCCATATACTGAGGGTGGTGGGTTCAAACCCAGCCCCAGCCAAACTGCAATAACAACAACAACAAAATATTGGGGGATGGTGCCTGTGGCTCAAAGGACTAGAGTGCCAGCCCCATATGCCAGAAGTGGCAGGTTAAAATCCAGCCCTGGCCAAAAACTGCAAAATAAATAAATAAATAAATAAATAAATAGCAAGGCATTGTGGCAGGTGCCTGTAGTCCCAGCTACTTGGGAGGCTGAGGCAAGAGAATCGCCTAAGCCCAGGAGTTGGAGGTTGCTGTGAGCTGTGATGCCATGGTACTCTATCGAGGCTGATAAAGTGAGACTGTCTCTCAAAAAAATAAATAAATAAAAATAAAGATGCACACTCCTTGTAGGTGTGTATATAATTAAGAGAAGCCTTTCTTGTCGTTGTGTGAGTGTGAAATATTTAATATTTTCCTTTACATGAAAGGTAATAAATTAGATTACAATATCTCTTTAATTAATTGGTTTAGAGAGATTTTAAGCCCTTACATGAATCTAATATTCCCACAATTACCTCAAAATAAAGTTCTAATATTTTACATGGGCCAGTTTACAAAAACCCTTTCCTACAAAAAATGCTAGCTAAGTGGCATTCTTATAAAGAAATTCAAGTAATCAAGGTGAATCCTTGGGCTAATCAGATTTGATAATTTCGGCTTAACAGCGGTTAGATATGGGTCATTACAAAAGTTTTGAGATGCATGAAAATCCAGAAACACAAAATATGTGTGGACAGAAACAAATGAATCTCTCCCAACAATACCCAGTAAGCTGAGCAAGTTGAAACTTGCACTGGAGAATCAGAAAGGGAGCTGTCAACTGTGTTTCTTGGAAGTAAAATAACGGACTATAACTCAGTCTGTCTCAAGACTTTCGTAATGATCCACATATGTACTTTTCTGTGGTTTTTATCCGTGTAGGGTATAATCCAAAATTTTTTTAAAGGTTTTTTTTGTTTTTTCATGAAGAAATTAGGTAACCTGAACTTCCTGAACTTTTTATAGTAATTAGTTATTAGTTAATATTATTCCCGCATAATATTTTGGACAGTGAAAAAATGTAAAATTTTCAATTAAATTAGAATAGTTTGACACATTGTTATTTGTAGTATGTTTGAACACAATTTTTAACACCTTTAGTTTACTTTAAAACTATACAATATTAAATTGAGTTAATTAATGGATAATAATTTGCCACCTAGATAATTTCTAAGTAAAATAGGATACAGAAACCTTGGTTTCTGAGCAAAGTGCTCTTCTAAAGATATGTACTTTTGTTTCTTATATGTCTATGTTATGGCATGGTCTTGTTTTGGAGGTACTCAGCATTCCTTTGTCACCTGGAGAAGATGTAAAAGGCATACGGCCGCTGTAGGGAGTTGTGTTCTATGTTCCTCTGAGCTGTTGGGTCTGCTTAAATGCTGGTGTCTATTAGTTAATTCCCAGTTACCTACTTATCTCCTTAGTTCTCTCTTTAAAAGAGAATTTATTTATAAGTTTTAATAAACATAGGTAGTTAAGACTGTATTGAAAATGGTTAAGTATAATAGCAAAGAAATTCACTGCTTACAAGACAATAGACTATATATTTCAAGGGAAAAAGAGACAGTTTTAACCTAAAGTACACTGTCTGGTTGTTCCACGTGGGAAAAAGAATAAGACACAAATGAATACAGAAAACCGTAGACTGTTCATAGAAATTAAATTTTATTAACCTTGAGCTTCTAATACTCACAGATAATAAATCTAGAAAAGCAAAGGAAAGCTGTCAAATTCTGAAAACTTTACTGGGTGTTGATGGGCTTATTCATCTGCCAGACCATATTCAGACAAGTCTGATAAAGCCAGTCCGGCAGAGAAGGAAGAAAAAAAAAAAAAGAAAAAAGAAAAAAACAACCACCTCCTATTATCATTTTGCCACAGTAACTACTCTATTCATTATCTCAGTGTTTTTCAACCTTTTTTATCTGACAGCACTTGAACCTATAGTTAAACTTCCTTGGCACACTTGAATTATGTTGATCAAAAAAAGAGTTAAAAAAAGAATATACTTACTGTGTTTTGAACTTCTTTTGAAAAAATTTAATTAATGATCTTTAAAAATGTCCAAAGCAGGACGGTGCCTGTGGCTCAAAGGAGTAGGGCGCTGGCCCCATATGCTGGAGTTGTGAGTTCAAACCCAGCCCCAGCCAAAAACTGCAAAAAAAAAAAAAAAAAAAAAAAAGGCCAAAGCCTTTTGGCCTAAGATCCTCTCATGGCTCACCAGTGTACCACACACAGCACATTGGTTGAAAATCACTGCTTTATCTCAATAAAAACTCAAGCCACCCATTTTTCTTTCTTTCATGCTGTACCCTTTCCTCTCTTGGAAAGTAAAATTAAATTTTTGCTTCAAACCTAGCCCAATCTTTGAGCCGGGAATTCTTTCTCAAGCCTTCCCACTTTACCAGTAACCAAGCTATTGCTTCTGCCTTAAGTACCTAAATCTCCTCTCATAACTTTCGATTTGTCCTTCTAAAATCAGACCATAATTTAGAAAAATGAAATTAGGATTTCTTTTACAGCTAACATCCTTTGAGATGTCTAAAGATCCTGTGAGAAGACGTATTTATTTTTTAACATTAGGAAAAGAGAGAAGCAAGAAAAAACTAGATGTGTTATGGTTGTCTCAATTAAGCTCAATGCAGTTGTAAAGGCTGATTGACAAAAACTGATTTGTCACATCAAAGAATTGTATGTGGAAAAATACGATTAGTATTTGAGAGAGGGTACACTTTATGCAAGGGAGTGGGAGCCCATGGAAAAGTGCCAGCACTGTCATCGTCCATAATATGTCCTTGCCTAAGAGAGAACATTGGTCAACGTCTTAGAAAAAGCTATGCACTGTAGCTGAGTTTAAAATTTAACTCTCCTCTATTTTATTATTGTTTACTGTAAAAAAAAAATGAACCACAGACACATAGTGTCATCTATAGATAGTTTCCATTTTCTTTTTTCTTTTTTTTTTTTATTTATTTATTTTTTAATTGAATGTTAACTATGTACATTAATGCACTTCTGGGGTACAGTGTGGGGTTTTCACATGCATTCTGAACTACTTCCATCAAACTGGTCAACACAGCCTTCATGTCATT